>JANHGL010012037.1:3911-15481 GCA_024611195.1 Ceyx melanurus | reverse complement strand
TGGGCACCTTTTGGGGGAAACCCCTCCTGAACCCCTCAGTGGGCACCTTGTAAGGGAAGCCCTTCCTGAACCCCTCGGTGGGCACCTCTTAGTGGAAGCCCCTCAGTGGGCACCTTTTGCCTCCCGAGCCCCTGGGTGGGTACCTTTTAGTGCTACAGACTCCCGGGCAGGTGGGGCACTTCTCACAGGTGTCTCCGAAGGCCCCGGGCTGCGTGCACTGGCACCTGCCGCAGGCACAGTGCCCTCTGCCGCTGCACAGCTGCCCGTCGCTGGACACGCAGCCGCCCGTCTCCGTGGAGCAGTTGCAGTTGTCCCCGATGTAGCCGGCGTGGCACTTGCACTCCCCACAGTGACACTCGCCGTGGCCTGAAGGGTGGGAGCAGAGGGGGAGGTGTGAGCAGCATCCCCCGGGCAGGATGCACCAGCAGCCCGGCAGGGGAAGATGCCAGAGAGAGCTTGGCAGAGTAAGAGATGAGTAACACCTAAAACTAAATTATCATCTATGTTTTTCAGCAAAAAAAACCAACTATTGACAGCTCCTCCAGCTTCACTCTCTAGTTGCTCCAGACCAGTGGGCATCTCTCCCTTCCTAGGTGGGACCAGGTGACCAGGACAGGGGTACTAGGGCCTTTGGGAGGTACCAGCAGTGATGGTGACCACCAGGAAGGCAGGGCAGCTCATCACATCGGCAGTGATGGTGACCACCCTCTGAGCAGCCTACCCCAAGTCCAGTGGAGGATCAACCCCCCCCTCCAGTTGTAGTGACCACAGATGAGCTGAGAGACTGCTCCAGCCAGGTGTCAAACCTCTTATTTTTCCTTCTCTGGATGAGAATTCCCAAGTGAAGGAGAGGGCTCCTGCAAAAGCTTCCACGTGTGCTGGTGGTGGCTGGTGGTTTGTGTGATGTTTGTGGTGGTTTGTGTGATGTTTGTGGTGGTTTGTGTGATGTTTGTGGTGGTTTGTGTGATGTTTGTGGTGGTCTGCATGTTTTTGTGGTGGTTTGCATGATGTTTGTGTGGTGTTTTTTCTGTCTACATCAAGAGCTATGAGAATGACCCAGGAGTGATTCCTTAACTGGTTTTGAGCCCAGGGTTTAGCAGCAAAAACCTTGGGAGGTTGAGCATTTCATAAGGTCATTTCCTAACAGTTTTACTTAAGAAGTACCCCCCCAGAACCTTAAAATGCCTTAAAAAAGAAATTAACAGGCACCATCTCCTGTGTCCAGGGGAGATTTCTATGTCTCAACCAGTACCAGGAAGGTTGCTGGGACCAGCTCAACCTCCCCTTGGGACAGCTCACAGCAGAGATGGATGAAGAAACCAAGATCACTCCTTCTGCTGCAGCATCCCCTCGCAGCAGTGGGGTTTAGAGATGCTCTAAAGGCCAACGTGCTTCAGGGGCTTTCAGTGGCTGGCTGCTGGGCAGCTGGGCTCAGCTTGATGTTCAAATTCCTCCTTGGCAGGTCCTGAGAAGGGATGCCTCTGAAGGCAGAGTTTATGGAGCTGAAGGGTTTGTGCACAAGGCTCATCAGCAAGCTAATTACAGCTCAGCTTTCCCACTGGAAATAGCCTCAAATGCCTCAGGCAAGACAAATTATACCCAGGAGGACAAAAACACTGCTGCCCCTGCCTCTCCCATCACTCCAAGGCTACTTGAGAGGCTGTGGATTGTCACAGAGTCACAGGAGCACCTTGGCATCTCCAATCCCCAGCCCATCACAAGCTGCCCTCCTAACAGCCTCTTCTGCACTCCCACTGTTTGCTTTGGATCCAGCCTGCAAACTCAAACATTACTGGACAGAGGAATGGTGTTTACAAGATCTCTAAGGTGAGCTCCTCCTCCCCTGCCTACATCTGATGGAGATTTAAAGCCACCTCTGCTGCAGAGTAGGGGTCCTTCTCTTCAGGAGCAAGCCCAATGGGCTGGCTGGTTTTTATTCACCCTGGGCTCTCACAGCAGCAGGTTTGGTGCCTCCACAGCAATGCACGTGTCCAAAGGAGCTGTAAATCCTGGTTTTAAAGCAGGCACTGTTTCAAGGAATCCCAAGCAGCTGGCACTTGGAATCTACATATATGGCATTTAGTAAACGTGCTCGTGCACGAGCTTTGAGCACCCAGTTTAAAAAGCACAGCTTTTAAAGCTGTCAGTGTCCAGGCCAGTACAGGAGGCTAGAAAGAATATGCACATCCCTTCCAGCCCCTGGCAGGCTGGGGGTGGAGCCTGGGATGACTGTCCCAAGGAAGGGAAACAGCCACTTCCAAAGAATGCATCCTATTAAAGCCCTGTGACTGGAAAAATAAAGCAGCAACATCTTAAAGCAACCACTCATTTAGTGATGGGGATGAAGGGAAAGCCCTTCTGTATGAGGGTGCCCAAGTGTGGGGTGTGAGCTCACAGCGTAAACCACCTTGAAATGTCTTTTCTGCCCCAGTTACACTGGCTCAACATGCAAGAAGTAATTGGTTGAGGCTCATCACAGGGAATGTGCCAAGAGTGGGAATTTCCATGTTGACCTTTGAAGGTGAAGATTCCAGTCTTCACTGCCTGCTTGAGGCTGAGTGGCCACTCCTGCAAGCACTATAATCATAGAATAATTCAGATTTGGGATCATCAGCCCCTTGGGATCATCCAGCCCAAACATCAGCCCTGCTCTACAAAGTCCTCCCCTAAACCACATCCCTCAAACCCACATCCAAACCTCCCTGAAACACCCCCTGGGCTGGGGACTCAACCCCCTCCCTGGGCAGCCTGTGCCAGGCTCTGGCTACTCTTAAAGTGAAAAATATTTCCTTAATGCCCAGTCTCCCTGGGCAGCTGAATCCATCCCCTGTCTCTATCCCTAGTGTCCTGTGAGCAGAGCCCAGCACCAGCCTCTCCACAATGCCCACAAAGCATCCATCCATCCATCCATCCATCCATCCATCCATCCATCCATCCATCCATCCATCCCCCACAGAGCCTGAAGACTGGAGGAATGTGGTGAGTGGGACACATTCATTTCTCATCTATGCATCACAGGAGCTGTCCCAGTTCTCAACCTCCACCTGGAGCAGCAGAGATGTGAATTAATTCTGATTTCTTGCTCAGGACACAACCTGCCAGGAGCCCTGAGGGACACCTCTGCCCCAGCAGAGTCTCATGGTGCAGGACTTCAACCCCCCTGAACCCTCTGAATATCCATCTTCTCGATAAAGCTGGTTTGTGAAGCCAAAAGATGTTAATTATGTTCTCCACACATAACAAGATGATCCCCATGATGTGATCCCCAGCCCGGGCTGCACATCTCACTGTCACTCAGGCAGCTTTTGGCAGCACATCCAACCCAAATGTCCTCGTTTCACCCCATCCCCCTCTGCCTTCCCCCCATTGGGCTGCCTGCCAGGGTGACAGCCACAGACCAAATCCCCTCTGCAAACCCAGCCAGACACCAGCACTTGTGATAGTGGCTTCTGGCAGAAGCTTCCAGCCTCTGACCCCCATCTCATCCTCTGCCCTCCCTGACAACTCTTTGCCTTTGAGGAATTGCACTGACTGGTCTGAAACTCCCTGCTCTCAAAGCTCTGTCAACAGGTCTTGTGGTAGACAGTGGATTTCCTAAAAACTTCCACTTCTGGGGACCAGAAAATGATGCAAAAAAGCCCCCACCAGCTTGCTTTTTGAATGAAATATCTCTTTTATGGAGGGGGAGAAAGGGTTTGAAAACGAGCCCCTCCAACACTCCTTTTTCACCCATCTTCCAGAAAACTAAACTAACATACAAGACAAAAAAAAAAAAATCATAGTGATTTTTAAGCCATTTTCTTGGTTTCTGAGCAGTCAGAAGGGGAAAAGTCATACTGCATTTTATTCCCATTAAATCAAGCCACTTATTTTTGTGTCTCCATGCTCACAACCAGGCTTTTCAAAGGGCTGTGCTTTTGGCATTTTTGGTTACTTGAACAACTCCTTTGAAAAACAAAACCAAACCCACAACCACAGAAACCCCGCAGGAAAACCAATTAAGAGAATTAAGTGATGTCAGGCAACTTCCAGATTCCCTTGGTGCCACCTCTTTGAGGAGCCACTGTGCCCACAGTGCAAAGAGCACCTCTGGAGGAGCCACATCTGCTCCCTAGGAATGGATGCTCCAAACCCATCTGTTTATGAGCAAAGAAGAAGTCAAACCTTCTTGAGAAGCACTTGAGTTCTGGTTTTGGACCAGCCCAGCCAAAAGCTCTCTGCAGAAAGGCTCTGTGAATGGCACCTTCTGAGTGGGAGGAGGAAGGGCAGCAGAAGAGGCTTGGAACACTTGGGAAACATAAACCCTTCCACTTGGGAAAGGGCTGTGATGAGGAGCAGAGCCTGCTCAGGCAAATAAATCATCAGCTTCCCCACTCATCTCTCCATGGGTGAGCTGAAGAGCCCAGGCAGCCTGCTCAAACAGCTCAGCTTCACCCCAGAGTGCTGATGCCAGATGGTTGGGACTGGTAGGAAGCCTGGGAGAGCTCAGGAAATCTTAAATACCAGGGCTGGGCTTAAGGATCCATTCATCCCTCACGTCACACCAGCCAGGGAAAACAAGGGTAGCAACTCCTGGAGCCTACAGAGCATAACAACATCCTCGTGGAACTGAGCTCACGGTGTAAACAAAGACAGACAAATGTCAAGAGTCCAAGGTTTCTGTGTAAACTGAAGCACATCTGCTGGCTGCCTCCATTCACAGCAGAGGAGAGCTCACCCCTGCTCAGTTAGCCACACTGCAATGCAACAAAACAAACACTGAGAGGCTAGTAATAAAAAAAACAGGGCTTTTCTGGATGTTCTTTATACCAGACAACATCTTTTATACATATTCTTTACCCCAGACACCATCTTTTCTATATGTTTTTTACACCAGACACCATAATCTTGCATCTTCCCATTGCAATAATGCCCATGGATATTTATATCCTGAAGCACATGGCTTTGGCCAAGAACTGACATGGGTTTAAATAAACCTTTGCTTCAGTCCCAGTGCTGATTGATCCCAGCAAGCATCAAAAATAGCACCAGAGATGCAAACTAACAAACCCAAAGGCAAAGGAATCAAATGCTAGAGATGCTAATTGAGCCTTTGGTACCACAAAGCTCCACTGCCAGCAGCCCCCATGCTGCAACACCACCCTAACAAAAAAACCCCTCAGCCACCCAGTTTCTCCCTCACTTGGGAACTTCTGGGTTAAATCAGAGCTAGGCAGGAAAAAATAGGGCTTTGGAAACTGCTGTCTCATGAAGGCAGCTGAAAGCCACCCCAGGCAGGCAGACTGCCCTCCCCAGCCTCCCCTCATTTGCCTTCATGACAGAAGTGGGGCTGCAACAGTCACGAGATAGAGCTGATGAGCCACCAGAAAGCCAAGCTGGGCAGCCAGGACTCATTTCCTGAAGCTGATGGAAGGCTGCATTTCTTAAAATAAAGCCTTCCTTTTTTTTTTCACCCCCTCTTAAAGTAACCTCAGCACTCCACAGCTCTCAGCTTTTGCTTATGTGAGCAGCTCACTGAGCTTGCAACACGCAGCCTTTTGGCTGGAGACCCAGAGTTGGAGCTTTTAGATCCTGCTGCTGACTGCTGCTGATGCAGGGGGTGACCCGAGGCAAGGGATGCTGCTGGGTCCTCCCAGAGGTGCAGAGCTTCATCCCAAGTTGGGGTAAATCAGTTCCCTTTGGGTCCAAATACCATCCTGCCACATCAGGCACACGCTCACCCTTGGCTCTGCCAGCCCTTGAGCACCTGCTGTGGAAGGTATGTGTGTGTATGGAGGGGAATCCTCTTTTTTTCACTCTTCTTGTGTTTTCTCCCAATCCATAATCTCACAAAGGCTCTGTGCCACTGTCCTTTCCCATGGATCTCCACCCATTCTCATGCAGGTCTCCCATAGGACACACCAAAGCCTCTCCTACCACAGCTCCCTAATAGATGGGACAGTCACAAAACCCCCTCAATGCAGCTCCTCTCCAATTGTTTCCTTCCTCCCCACGAAGGATGAGCTTCATTCTCCTGCTCTGGTGCTTGAGCAGGCTCCTACCAGCTCCTACCACCCCGAAAAAAATTCAGATTGCTTCTTAAAATCAAACTTGGCTCCAAAACAAAGCCATAGGACTGCAGATGGCTGGACTCCAGGGCCAAATTCTATGCTTCAGGTCCATCCTTCAAATCAAAAGCAGGCTAATTCCCACTCTGCCAGAGCCCCAGTGGGATGGGGCTTTCAGCTGGACTTTGTTAAGAGGAGTGGGCTCTGGAGCAGAGAGAGATTCTTTCTCTGCAGAATCCAGTGCTGTGTTTGGATGCAAACATACCAGCCTGGTGCAAGTTCACCAAAGGTCCATGGTTTTGGAATGGATTTCTCCCTTCCCAAAGAAGCTGGAAGAAGTCAGGATATCATTCAAAATGAGACACACACAAAAAAAAGAATAAAAGCAGAGAAAGAATGAACTCAGAGCCCGTGCTGCACTCCCCCTTCAAGGTAATTCTTTCAATTCAGTGTTTTCTAAACCAAACTTATTCTCAGGCTCTTGGTGCTTGTCTAAGAAATGCAGAGACCCAGAATTTCACTCATCTGCTGCTCTGCTGCCTCAAACCCCCAAACACATCATTCATTCCCAAAGACCTGTTAATTTAAACAGGTTTCTCTCTCTGGGGAGCTGTGTTTTCAGTGTAGATTTCTCTTTTGGGGGTTTCTGAGATTGGACAGCAGGGCTTGGTGTAGGATAACTCCAATGGTGACCAGCACTGTGCTGCTCTAAGAGACCCTCAGACAGAGCTCTGGCTCCCCTAAAGATGTCAGAGACTTCACTTCTGTATTCTAATCCCACCCTGGCATTTCACACCTCATTAGCATGCATTAAGGCTGGCAAAGGGGCTGCTGGAGGGCAAGGAGAATTCCCAGTGAAAAGAAGCAGGAACAGCAACTCTGTGATGCTCCAAGGAGCTGCTGCCAGCCTTGGGGAGAGCAGCAAGGCTCAGAGCAAGGAGAGCAGGGGGAAGGGATGGGTAAGGAAAGGCAGCCTTGAGTGCCAGGAGTGGCAACCCTGGAGATACACTGGGGAAAGGAATTCCTGCATTTCTCTGTGGTGAAAGCAACCCAGAAGCAGCTACATAAAGCACAGGGCATT
Organism: Ceyx melanurus; assembly: GCA_024611195.1. Taxonomy (NCBI): domain Eukaryota; kingdom Metazoa; phylum Chordata; class Aves; order Coraciiformes; family Alcedinidae; genus Ceyx; species Ceyx melanurus. The sequence goes on along the minus strand of JANHGL010012037.1, from coordinate 8,353 downwards.
CTGGCTAAGAAACATCCCACCTGCATGGGAAGGCAGCCACCTCTGAGCTGAAACCCAGGAGCTGTGCTGGGTGACAGGAGAGGTCCTTAGAGCAGTGGAACCAGGTGGTTTTACTCCCTGAGCTGGAAGGATTTTGCAGGCCATGGAGAGTGGGCGAGGGTCCCCCTGTGCTGTTTGCTTTAGCCCAGGGGTCATTTAGGATCTTCAGGCTCAAGCAGGCAGGGAGCAGGATGGGGAGGTGAACGCTCTGGGGAGAACAGCACGTGTCTCAGAACGGCATTGGAAAGAGAACAGAAACCTGGTTAAAGGGGAAAAAAATAAACTCGGAGAGGAAGCAGAAGGAAGAGATTGGGGAAGGGTGGAAATGATGCCCCTGGGGTGGAAGGAAGTGGCAGGGGGGCCTCAGCATCCTCTCAGGACTGAGATGTGAGGAAATGTGCACAGAGTCACCCTCGTGCTCCTGCAAAAGGCTGCTGAGGGTTTGAGTGCCAGGGAAATAAAGACTTTATGATTGTGAAATTTGGGTGCAAGCAGCTCCCACCCAGCCCCTCTCTGCACCAGAGCTACAGCTCCCAGAGATGTGCACATGGGTCATGCTGCTGAATTAACTCTGGAGCTTAAGGCTCTTAAGAGGGACCTGCAAAGGAGCTGTTGGGAGTGAGGAGGAGGCTGCAGAGACCCCAGCAGGACAGCACTGAGGATGGGTCCCTTCCAAGGAGGTGGTTTAGGGGGTGCCCACCTCTCTTGAGGTAGGGCTGCCAAGAGACCCTCCTTGCACTCGAGCCAGAGCTTGAGTGACAGAGCTTGCACTGCTAGGGGATGTGCCCCAAATAAAAATCCTCCCTGCAAATAACAAGCAGCCCATTAAACACATCCTAACGGGTAACATCCATCAATACCAGTGCCCCCAGTGCCCTGTCTCACCACAGCCCTCCAAAACAATAGTGCTTGGTGCTTGGGAAACACCTGCAAGGGACATTCCAACCCTGCTAACAGCAGCCAGCCATCTGCACAGCTCCTGGGCACATCCCTGCAGCTCCTCATCCTCAGGGTTGGAAGGGAGCTTCAAGATCATCCCGTTCCAGCCCATGGCAGGGACACCTCCCACCAGAGCAGGGTGCTCAGAGCCCCATCCAGCCTGGCCTGAGAAACTGCCAAGGATGGCAGAACCCTGGAACCCAGCTGTGTCCAGGAGCCTGAGTTGCTCTTTGGTGACATTCCCTTGTCTTCTGCAGGCCCTGAAGCAGCAGCAGCAGAAGCAGCAGCAGTGCAGAGCAGCTGTGCCTGTGTCCAACCAGCACGTCCTGCTGAAGGCTGTCAAGGCCACCAGTGATGGCCCAGCCACCAAACCTGGTATGTGGCTGTGACCCTCCTCCCTGGGCCTGTCCCCTGCCCTCTCCTCTTCTTAGAATAGAGCTAGAGAATGGATTGGGTGGGAAGGGAGCTCCAAAGGGCACCCAGCCCAACCCCCCTGCACCCAGCTCAGGCTGCTCAGAGCCTGGAAGGATCAAGCTCATTCCACGTGCAGTCTGAGGAGCATCCCTCAGCTTTTGCTGGCTCCTCACTGAGCTGATCCAGGGTGGGCAGGGTGTGTGCTGGGTGTTGCTGTGACCCCTGGTGAGGCTGGAAGTGGGGCAGTGAAGAGCTCTGCAGTGTTGCTGCAGCACGAGTGATATCTGTGTGGTTTCCATCAGCATCATGGAGCCCTTTTCCCTGCTGTCCATGTACAGGAGCTAGAAAGAGCTCCCAGCCAGAGCCTGGAGAGGTGAACTAAAGGTACAGGTGGAGAGAGGACGATATCCTGATACCCCTGGGGGTGTTTCAGGGTGGTTTGAATGTGGGTCTGAGGGCCATGGGTTAGGGGTGAGCTCTGTAGAGCAGGTTGATGGTTGGATGGGTGATCCCAAGGGGCTTTTCCAACCTGAAGGATTCTAGGACATCAGGGGGAAACCTGCCTGGGCTGCCTTTGGAGGAGGACATGGGAATAGCAGGTGGGTGTTTGACAGAGGAGGAATTGCCCAGGGTGGACAAGAACAAAAGCCACAGCAGTAGGTTCACGTGTGGAGGGCTCAGAGAAAGCACAAAGAGGTTTTTTAGGGGGTAAACTCCAGCAGAAGCTGAAACTGCCCCTCAGAGGCAGTTTTACCAAGGTGGTTACTGGGCTGGAGGCTGCAGCTGCAATGGGACTAACTGGGAAACAGCTCAAAGCATCCACCAAGTGGCTGCCAGTCCCTTTGGCTTGTGACAGCCTGGCAGCCACAGAGCGGTCCTCTGCTCTCAGGGGCTGGGAGGTAAGTGCTGCCAGGACACAGGCATGTGGAGCTCCTGGAGTGCTCATCCCAGATCTGCTGGGACCAGGGTGTGCAGGGAAAGAGTCTCAGTCTCAGCCCAAACCCATTTCTCATGCAGTATTTCTTTTCTACACCCCCTTGGCTGAAACATCCCCGTTTCCCACGCAGCTTGGGAAGCAAAGCAGTCGGATGGGCAGTCAGGCAGCCCTCAGAACTCCACCTCCAGCTCCTCTCCCTCTGTCAAGCTCGAGAACTCCTTGCCAGGCTTGGGGAAGAAACCATTCCAGAGATCTGACAGGCTCCATGCAAGTAAGATGTTTGTTTTCCTGCTTCCAGAGATGGGGCTGCTCTGGTGACAGAAGCAGAGCCTAAGCAGCACAAGCTGGGGGAAGGTGTGGGATGAATTCCACTCCTGGGCCACTCTGGAAGGCGGCTCTGCAGGGTGCAGGAGGAATCATTCAAACCATACACATGCAAGCAGGCTTTTTCCCATTTCTTGTCTCAGCTGCGAGTCTGCAGTGTGGGAAGCAGAACACAAGCAGGCACAGGGTTTAGCAGGGATTTGATGGCCCTAAGACACACTTAAAAAATCCCTTCCCAGATCTTTACACATCACTGTGATTTGTCTGGTAGCAACACCAGCAGCCCAGGGTGCTCAGGGCTGGAACACACCCAGGGCTGGAGCATCCCCAGCTGCCCTGGGCACCCTGCTGTCCCCTGGAGAGCTTGTTGTCCCCCAGGACACCCAGGGGCTGCTCTCCACCCAGCAGATGCCCCCCTGGCAGGTAGGATGTTGGTGCCAGCCCCGTGCTCCCTTGCAGGGCAGCTGAAGAGAGCCAAGTGCGCCGAGATCGACGTGGAGACGCCCGACTCCATCCTGGTCAACACCAACCTCAGGGCCCTGATCAACAAACACACCTTCTCTGTGCTGCCCACCGAGTGCCAGCAGCGCCTGCTGCTGCTGCTGCCCGAGGTCGACAGGCAGGTGGGTCGTGGGGGGGCTGCTCCAGAAGCAGTTGAGCTGTGCCCTGTCCTGGTGCCTCCCCCCTCCTGTGGCATCTGAGGCAGCAGCACCAAGGAGGAGAGGGCTGAGGAGCTGCCCCAGCCTTCTCCAAGCACAGCCTGAAAGGCAGAGCCCTGGGAGGTGCCAGGCTGTGCTGGGCCCCTCTCCCTGGGTGGCAGCAGGTGGCACTGTGTCTGCAGCTGGTGGCACTCCCTGCTTTGCCATCTGTTGCAGGTCGGGGCTGACGGGCTGATGAAGCTGAGCGGCTCCGCGCTCAACAACGAGTTCTTCACCTCAGCTGCCCAGGGCTGGAAGGAGAGGTTGTCAGAAGGTAAAACCTCACCCACACTACAAAGCCAGACTCCAGGAGCCTGCCCAGCTACTGACTGTCCAGGGGAAGTTGTGACATGTGGTGTTTTGTGGAGAAGATGGAGTGAGTTAGGGAGGTCAGCAAGAGAACAAGCCTGGAGCTGTGGCAACGCCAGGTCACAGAGGTTCCTCTGGAATTTAACAGGTGGAAAAATGAGCCAGGCTCTGGAAGAGATGGGAAAAGAAGGAGAAAGGTGTTTCACACCTGTTGAGCTGCAGAAGCTCTGTGCAGCTCTCTGGGGGGACAGCCCTTTGAGCTGTTTCCATCTAGAGCCAGCTGATCACTGCTCCTTCAGCAGGCACCTCCATGTCCAGCTCAGAGGTGCCCAGCTCCACAACTGGATCCTGTGACATGGTCAGAAGTGCCCTTGTCGTGGGCAGGGAGTGTTTGCTCTGCAGAACTGAACCTGCAGCTGCCCACTGGGGTCTTCATCCAGAGTGGCACTGGCTCGTGCCCAGGGAATTGACCCTCCAGGGGCTTTGCCATGGGAAGTGTCTAGTTCTTGGGCAACACCTGACTCAAGCAACTCTTTCCTCCAGTGATAAAGAGGAGAATGGGGTGTGAGCTGCAGAAATAATTTGGATCGGAACTGAGGGATAAGTTCTTCCCTCTGAGGGTGGGAGAGGCTGTGCCAGGGTGCCCAGGGCACCTGGGGATGCTCCATCCTTGGGTGTGACCAGCCCTGAGCACCCTGGGCTGCTGGGAGGTGCCCCTGGCAGGGCTGGCACTGGATGAGCTCTCGGGTCCCTCCCAACCCAAACCACCCCATGGTGCACCC
>JANHGL010012036.1:0-11958 GCA_024611195.1 Ceyx melanurus | reverse complement strand
CTGCGTTGGACTCTCTCCAGTAAATCTCTATCTTTTCTGAACTGGGGTGTCCAAAACTGGACACAGTACTCGAGGTGAGGAGCCTGATGTTTTCAGTGAGTGCTTTGTGAAGCAGGGTGTGCTGTGAGCTGCTGTCGGTGCTCAGCGTCACCTGCAGCATTGCTCTGGAACTCACTGCATCTCACCTTGTGTTCTCTGCTGTACTGAGCATGTAACCACTGTATTGGTGTCTCACATCCTTGCTAGCTGCTTTCTTCCTACTGCCATCTCAAACAAATTGTGTAACAGACCTGAAGAAGTAAACTAACCGTGTACCAGGCTTAGATCGCTTCATTCAGGTAATTGCCAAGCAGCACCAATTTGGAAACTTAGCAAAATAAAAGATGTAACAAAAACTTCTTTTATTCAGTCTACTATGCCTTTTGTTCCTTGATATTTTTCTTGAAGGAGGAGGATGAATAAAGAGCTGAGGCATGAGGCATGCAAGGCCTACAAAGGGAACGGAATCTAAATGCAAAGGAAGGAAGTATCAGTGCAGAATATTGGTTTTTTGTGACTGGAGGCTCCATACAGACTTCATAGGTGTATCATCTGGTACCTCGAGTCATGGTTTCAGCAGTGGTGTAAAAGCAAGGGGTTTCACAATAGGACTATCCTAAGGGTTGCAGTGCTGGGTAGATCTCCTTCCTTTAATGTCTGGCCTAATGCCACGCCACCTGTGACTTTACACTGGTCTGCTTGCTGCCAGGGGAGACTCCTCTGCCAGCCCAGAGTTGTGCAGGGAAGATGCATTACTGCTTCCCTGCTTACATCAGTTCTTCAGCATTATTCCAGTGCCTTGCCCATCACCAGCTTTCAGCAGAACAGGAGCCTCACCAGGAGCAGCCAGTCTATCTAGTGAGCTGCTGGTGTCCATGGCAAGGTGTTCTGCAAGGCAGAGCTGTGAAGCATGTGTTCCTTTACCAGCTGCTCTGGTCTTTGCAGCAGACCCCTGTAGGTAGTTCTGACACAGAGTGTGCTGGCATGTGAGTGATGGGGAATGTCCATCAGAAGGTTGCCTGAAGCTTTGTAGGAGAGGCTTTCTCCATGTTCCACATGATTTGCCTGCTGCAGAAGGACTAGAGCAGCAAGTAAGCCATTTTAGGCAGCTGCAGTATGTTGTATGTTGATGATGCTCAATCCCATCTATACTCTTTGTCTAGATGTGGTTTAAAATCTTAAAAAATTCTATCCCTCAGGCTTTCCTACGGATGGTCTTGCCCCTGCAGTTTGGCAAGGAGGGGAAACAGAAGCCTTGGCACGGCTAGATAAGCACTTGGAAAGAAAGGTAACCCTTGCAATTTAAATGGAAATTCCTGCAGGCTGTGGCTCAAAAAAAAAAAAAAAAAAGAGCACTGGCCATTTCTTTGTTTCTTTGCTCTTCTGGCAATGGTCGAAGCATTGACCATTGTTGCTATCCATTCTTTATGGCTTGGTGCAGTTGCAGAGAACAAAGCATCAATTCTTGTGCTGGAAATAAGTTGCCAGTGTAATCCTCCACAAAAGGGTCTGGATTTCCCCATTTTTTTCTTGTTTGTGTGAAATGACATAGACATACCTGGAAATAACACTATCATTGTTGGAGTACTCCTGTGATACTGGTTTTTGTGTGGAGCCAGGAGCTCCTGGGCTTCCTCAGGCTGTAAGAAGTAGAGCTTTATGTTAACTATGCTGCTATATGAAGCCTATAGGATTCTTTTACTTCTTTCTACCCCTTGGTTTCCTTTAGAGGAGCACAAATTTGGAATCTCTCCTGTAAGCTGCTCAATCCCTGCTGCACATTGCACTCTGTCTTGTTTTTCCTTTAGCTGAGGTATTGGTGTGAATACACACTCAAAAAAAGAATGTACATAACCCTGTTGATGTGCTGTCTCCCTGTCTGCCATTCCTTGAGCCCCCTCACTGAAACACCTGTGGTTTTTCTCTTGGGCATACGTTGTTCTTTATAGTGCACATGGAAAACAAAATCAAAGTAAGGAAAGGTGACCCAGCTGGAGAGGCATGACTCAATTTTGAACAGTTTGTATTTTTTAATGCTGGGTGGCTTGGTGCAGTTGTAAAGAACAAAGCATCAGTTCTTGTGCTGAAGGGGGGAATAAGCTGTCAGTGTAATCCTCCACAAAAAAAATAAGTTCTGGATTGCCCCATTTTTTTCTTGTTCAGTGTGTGAAATTGCCTAGACATATCTGGACGTAAACAATGGCATTAGCACCTGTCTGTAGGAGCACTCAGGGTTGTTGGCTCCTGTGTGAAAACAAAATTAGTCCTCTTCTTGGACCAAATGATTTATATCCTGAGGCAAAGATTTTGCATGTCATGCATTGAGTGTGGGAGTTGAGATTGCCTACTCGAGGTCTCTCCCAACAATGGTTGGAATTAAGCAGAAGAGACTCTGCTGTCAGGCTTGCGTGGCCTCACCACCTGCACAGAGATATGCCCTGAGTAATGTCCCACAAATCTGGGGATTTTTTTGGCTCATTTCTCCTGACTGTGTCTAGGCATGGGTTGCCAATTACGAAAGACCAAGGATGAACGCCAACTCCTTGCTGGCCAGCCCTACAGGACTCAGTCCCTACCTGCGCTTTGGCTGCTTGTCCTGCCGCTTGTTTTACTATCGCCTGTGGGAGCTGTATAAGAAGGTAAGACAGAAAGCTCATCTGGAGAGCGGGCTGGTTTTGAACACACAGAACATGGTGATGGTTGCCAGGCAATGTGTCCCAAAAGCTACAAAAGTTCCTGTTGCCTCCCTTGGGTTTGACTGTTAGGCTGAGCTTATTGCTCAGAGGGTGTGGAAAAGTGGTTGTTCTGTGTATAGTGGAGCGGACCTTAAATCTGCTGATGCCCTGTTTAACAGCCTGGGCTCAGGTGCTACATGCTGTGTAGAACTCTTTGCTGCCAGTATGGGGTCATTTGAGTCTTATCAGTGTATTGGTAGATCTCAAAGCAATGCTCTGACTTCACCATCTGGGGTTTTTAGTAATGGATGATCGGGATTTGAGCTGCTTTTACAGCAGCTGTCAGTAACTGACTTGGGAAATGCTTGGGTGGCCTAGAGCTCAGCCTAGTGAAGCCAGTCTTCTGCTGGTCAGTACCATTGTTCCTCCTCCCCAGGTGAAGCGGAACAGCACACCTCCCCTCTCTCTCTACGGACAGCTGCTCTGGAGGGAGTTTTTCTACACAGCAGCCACAAACAACCCGAAGTTCGATCGTATGGAAGGGAACCCCATTTGCATCCAGATACCCTGGGATAGGAACCCCGAAGCCTTGGCAAAGTGGGCAGAGGGCAAGACAGGCTTCCCATGGATCGATGCCATCATGACCCAACTGAGACAGGAAGGGTGGATCCACCATCTGGCCAGGCATGCAGTGGCCTGCTTCCTGACCAGGGGTGACCTCTGGATCAGCTGGGAGTCAGGAGTCAGGGTGAGTCTGGCATTTCCAGAGGCTTGCAGGAGGCCATAAGAAAAGCAAAGTCTCCCTGGCACTCGCTGCAAGGATGGGCACACAGGTATGGCACTTGCTTCACATGTAAAAATTATGTGGAAGAGAGGATTTGATAGTGGGCTCTTGACGTGCCACAGCCTGACTTCTACTGCGAGGCTCTGACAATATGAAGAGTCTCCAGTGACCATAACTAAATATAAGTGGCACCCACTGGTAAATATGGACTGGGGTTTTGGGTTTTTGTTTTTTGTTTTTTTTTTTAATTTTAAACTTCTCTCAGTCCATCTTTTTTCTTTGCAAGTTCAATGTTTATAACTGGACCTTTTTCCTCACTGTGTAATCCGTCACCATGCTGGTAAGGGAACGCTCCATGACTGTGAAATCTGAGTCTAGAGTCTCTCAAGGAAAGAGGTAAAAGACCCTCCTCTTGGGCCATCTGAAGGGACAGAAAACTTGAGCCTATCCAGTGTACATACTTCCCTATGCAAAGAGCAGTGGTGGGGGCATCTTCACAAAACTGACAAAGCAGAGCAGAGCCAAAAGTGTGTCATAGGGTAGATGCTAAAGCACAGCGTCTGTGCATGGATGTGAGTGGGTTACAGGTGAAACCCATCCTCCTCTCAGTGGCAGTGATCTCTGGGAACTTCAGAGGGGTTCTGGTGAAACCTGTCCTCCTCTCAGTGGCAGTGTGCTCTGGGACCTTCAGAGGGGTTCTTCCTTCTTGCTTTGGTGTGTGCTCTTCTGTGCAGTATCTTCCTGCTTGCCAAGGTTGGTCCTTTGTAACTCCTCCCAGGTTAGGATCAAAACCCAAGTCTTGCTGCAACACGAGGCGGTGGTTTAGTGTGTAGCTGCATGAGAGACAAGCCAGCACTTTGAGAATGAGTAGACAGTGCCTCTCTATGTGAAAGTATCAGGAAACAAGATGATCAAACAACTGGCTTCAGCCTGCAGATCACTACTTTGTTGCTACTCTGATACCTTCTCACAGCTCAGAGCCTGCTATTTGAAATAGTATCTTGGGTCCTCCTGCCCCAAGGTCCTGCCTGGGGAAGCTCTCACTGCCCTTTCCTCCAATTGCTGCAGGTATTTGATGAATTGTTGCTGGACGCAGATTTCAGTGTAAACGCAGGCAGCTGGATGTGGCTTTCGTGCAGTGCCTTCTTCCAGCAGTTCTTCCACTGTTACTGCCCCGTGGGCTTCGGACGTCGCACAGACCCCAGCGGGGACTACGTTAAGTAAGTGATGTGACTGGAGCTTCTTTCTTGCTTGGTCTGTGAGCCTAAGTCAGTCACTAGCTGACAGGCGTATGGCACTTCTTGTGTGTTGCGAACGCTTTGCTGCATTTGTGTTTGTACATCTTTTTACTCGTGTTGCAGGAGGTATCTGCCCAAGCTAAAGGGTTTCCCTTCACGATATATCTATGAACCGTGGAACGCCCCTGAGTCTGTGCAGAAGGCAGCCAAGTGCATCATTGGGGTGGACTACCCCAAACCCATGGTGAACCACGCGGAGACCAGCCGCCTGAACATCGAACGCATGAAGCAGATCTACCAGCAGCTCTCACGCTACAGGGGACTCTGTAAGTACCAGCAATTGCAAAAGATCGTGTCTTTAACAGGAGATAAAATGGCAGGAGGAGGGGAACTCATTTAAAATGGGTATCGCTTGTCTCTCTGGCCAATACTTGTAAGAGGAAGCAGTCCCTGCCAAAGCTGCCCAGTTGGTTTCCAGGAAAAGCTCCATTGAGCTCTTGGACAACTAAGAGTGGAGTTAGAATCATTTTGAAAGCATCACTATTTTTCACTTTGGAAAAAATATAGTCAGTGTCCTAAGTATGCTGCTGGATCGTGGTGTCTGTCAGTGGTTAGCACTGGGTAAGCACACCTCAACTCACTCTGCTGGTTTGTGATCACTAAGGTGTTGCCACATGAAAGGCTTCTCCTGCCCCAGGTGGTTTTTATTTCTTAACTATGAGACTCTTACCTTTCTCTAGGTCTGCTGGCATCAGTACCTTCATGTGTGGAAGATCTCAGTGGCCCAGTCACGGACTCAGTGTCAGGGCAGGGCTGCAGCACCAGTACAGGTGAGTTTGAGCTATCTGTGCTTCTGAAATAGTTTCATGTCAGCTTAAAGGCAGGAGAGAAAGATCCTTTCTTTAGTAAGAAGAGTGTTTGTACCTAGAAAAACATAGATAATATTCAGCTTCCTTTAGATTTCTTCAGAAGTCCCCAGGGTGCCTTCATTCCTAAAAGTGAAGAATAGAGTTCATTAATCTTTTATTGCCTGCATGGGATCATATGCAGCCACTTAAGAGAGAAGTGCAGAGCAGTGTAGGGCTAATCAGGTATAATTAACCTGTCCTCCATCAGAGGCTACTTCTGTGTTTGTTCTAGGAGACTTAATTATTCTGCTTTAACAAAGTTTTTTTCAGAAGTTTTTAAGGAGGCTGTGGCAACATCTCCTTGTGCCTGTGTGCTGCATATCCTGCTTTCTCCCAGCTGTGCAGGAGGTTAGGTTGGAGTGTCCTTGCGAGTTCTGAAGGCAAAGGCAACGTTGTGGTGACTTTTCTTCCTCTGCAGTGATGAGGCTGTCGCAAGCAGACCAGGCTTCTCCAAAGCGCAAGCACGAGGGAGCAGAAGAGCTGTGCACTGAAGAGCTGTACAAACGAGCCAAAGTGACAGGTCTCCCTGCTGCAGAGATCCCTGGCAAGAATTTATGATTGTGAGTAGTTCCTGGAGTGATCTGGCCTAAATGTCCTTGTTCTGGCAGCTAGCAAGGTTCTGTTGTACTCGCTCCCTGGATTTTAATGAACAAAATGGACTTCCTTCTGGAGTGAGATGTCTCCTAACTGTAATTCCTTAGCCCCGTAGTTTGGCAGTGGTCTGCCCTCTAGTTGTTTTGCTTTTGCTTGGCAGTTTGTGAACTCGGTTGTCCAGCAGAGAGCAGTAACCCTGTTGCTGGAGCAACCACAGAACACAGTGATGAGGTTGCTCCAGTGAGGCTACTGCTTCTTCCACAGAGTGGGTTTGCAGCAGGATTTGCAGATGTGCTGAGGGGATGGGCTGCTGAACAGGAGAAAGCAGGTCCAGTCATCTGCCTGAAATCTCCAGATACCAGGAGGGAAGAAGTTGGTAGCGTGTTCTTTTCAGTATGAGGGGGAGGTCAGAATTCTCTCTTTTTGATTTCTCCTACAGCCAGTGTCAAGCACCTTACAAGTGAAGAGTGAGAGTGCTGAAGAGGTGACCAGAGGAGGAGGGACTGCTGCCACGAAGGGACCGGAATTTGTGATCCGCAACAGAAAATCTGGGGTCTCATACAAATGTGTAGTTCCAAAAGATGCCACAACGGGGCGCTGCATAATGCGTGCCTGGGAATATTTGGCTTTCTGGTCTCCAAAAAGCCAAGTCTGCCTCTTCTCAGTCATGCTCAAAATCTGCCCACATTTAAGGGGGCAGGAGCCTTCTGTTCACTCCCAGGTGTATCTTTCTTCTCTGACAATGGCTCAGTGCACATCTCTTGATGCATTGATGTAGGGAGCAGCGTCTGCATGTCTCACAAGTAGTGAACATCCTTTCTCATCATGAGTACTAGGCAGTGAGTTGTGCTGATTACTTCACATTACGGTAAGGGTTGAGAAAGCAGCTCAAAAAAAAGTGCCCATCCTAGGTAAATCAAGGTGGAATAGCAACAAAATGAAGGAAAACTGTAGGACAAGAACAAAGGGATACAAGCTGTACCCTTGGTTCTGTACCCTGCAGAAGAACCTCCCTGCTGTGACAGTGAGCCACACTGCCAATGTCTGCAATGGGCAGCTTAGAGCAGTTTGACATCTGGGAGTAAGACTCTGAGAGAAGGAGAAATTCTTCAGAGAATAAGATCATGCCTTGATATGAATAAAGCAGTGTCCCGGAAGCTTGCTGGTCCAAATAATAAGGGAGCTACACCTGGGCTCTGCACTCTGCAGCATTTCCCTCCCTGAATGAGAGTGCTTTCAAATGGAGCGACTGGTGTGCAGTGTGTAGCCTGAGGAGTGTCTCACACTGCTAGGAGAGATATTGCACATCAGCTCCTTCAAGTGAGTCTTCCTCAGGCTCAGTCCATTGTTTGTTCTGCGTGGATATTCCCTCCTGCCTGTGTCAGCACCTGTGTTTTGAATGTACACGCAGTGTTCTCCCACACCTCCTGCTCCACATGCTGGTCCCTCTGGCCATTTGCATTCATGCTGGTGCTTTCTGGTCTAGCAGGACAATCCCGTAGCTTTCCTGGCCCTTAACCACACACTTCTTGGCCTGGTCCTGTTACATGTCATTTCAGCATGGTGCTGGCAGTGCCTCTACTTGCCTTCCCACCTGAGAGGCCAAGAGGGCAGCACTTCAGAGGAGCCTCTCTTTTGGCCATTTTCAGGAGGGATTAGATGGAGTACCTAATCCTGTGCAATGGGCTGCACTTGGCATCATTTTCATTTGCCATCCCAAACCTTTCTTGCCCCCCTGGTGCAGATAGCGTGGGACTATATGTGATCTTATGTAGCTGGCAGCTTGGAGTTGTCTCCCACTTCGACTGGGGTAATTGGATTTGGGTTTGGAGCCCATGTTTGAACCCAGAGCAGTGGGGCTACAAATAGAATCTGACTCAAATGTTTTTTGAAAACCTGAAGTAGTTGAATTGGGTCTGTGAGTTAATTTTCTTTAATAGCTGAATAACCTTTCCTTCCCACTCACCTCCCAGGGGCATTGACCCTAGATTCCTTTTCCCAAGAGATGCATTGTGCAGACTGACCAAGGAAACAAGAGTTGCTTTTCCTGCCCTTTCCTCTAAACTGCTGTTTGTAGAGTCTGTCTGGTGGATAACCCAGTACAATCGACAAGTTTTGTCTCCTTCAGTCCTACTGTCTTGAGGGTAGAAAACATAAAGAAAGACACACCCCCCACATCTTCTGCTGCAGAGAGAAGAATTGGGAAAGACATGCACTTTGTACACTTAGATTACAGAAATTGTGACCAGTCATTTGGAGAGTTGCATGCTTAGACAATGGTCTGTAAATATGACTTTTTTTTATATATATAAATGTCTTTAACCCTCTCTTTGCTCTCATCCAAATTATTTTGTTTGCTGTCATTTTGGGGACTGGAGCTATGAGATTAAGGAGCCAAAGAGAGGGGAGATAAATTCTCCTCAGTGGTTTTTAAGAAGGTTTTGTGGGTGAGAAGGAAATCACATTTTCAAGGTTTTTGTCAGTGCCTGTGATGTCAATGGTGGCACCTGCAAGAGCTGCAGTTAGAGTAGTAGAACATGGAAAAAAACAAGGCCAGCTGAAGGTAAGAGGAAATCTTTCAGCAAAACTGTTACATAGGCTGGGATTCATCCTCCCTGGTGTCCATTACCAGATGAAACAACAAAGGTGGGTAAAAATCTGTGAGAAGCAAGTAGGGGATGGTTGTTCTGGGTGTTCTGTAACGTTTCGGATTGGGCACGTTCAAACTAGAAGATGGCAAACTGAAGAAGGCTGTGCCTGCCTTATATTGTGTGGTAAGCCCCTCCTTATCTGCTGGTGCTCTCAGTGTGACTGGAGTTCAGAAAGGGAGAATGACTGTTTTCTGTACCTCGGGGCTGGGTGGCAATACCTGACTTGATACAGGCACCTCCAGAGTGGGCACAGGGAGGGAGATCTTTGCCTGGGAAGATGGTGCAGCTGGGGGCAGGTGCTGCAAGAGCAGCAGCTTTCAGGGTGTTCTGCAGAGTGGTCTGGAGTCTTCTTTAGACTGAGGGTAGGCACTGGGGCACAGATGTGCTACAGAGCTATGTGAACACTGTTCAGCAGGGTCTCCAGTCGGTGATTGAGCCTTTTCTCCTGCAGTTCTTCAACTAAGCCATGAGCTGATATTAAATACACCATGAATTAGCAGTTTAACAAAAGTAGCTAGAACACAAAGTAAAGTTCTACTTGTGTATTATGCTGCCCTCCTCAGTGTTCCTGTTCAGACCTGATCACTGGAACCTCTTCTCTGGAGAGTTAACATGATATACATTATTTTCTTAGTAACCAGCCTGACATCTTTCATCCAAGTTTGGCAATGGGACCAATCTAGAGCAGCAGTGCTAGAACTGTAGCCTCTTTTGGTGGAACTCAGATACCACCAGCCAAGGGATTCAAAAAACCCATCGAAGCCAAGGCAGAATTTTAAAACACTTTGTGTATATAAACATTTATAAATTGAAGTCACATTTGCTCAACAAATTTGATACGTAAAAGGCAGTTGTTGAAGATGCAAATGGGAGTGTTTCTAAGGTGCTTGGAGATCCAAGACAGTGTGGTCTACAAAGCAACATAGACAGTGTGTTCATTCACTGAGGGTGAGGTCAAGGTTTATGCTGTTGCTGGGTTGTTCTCTTGTCTCTGGCAAGGACCTCATGGGCCTGAGGAAGTAACACTTCAGTGCTTGAAGTGGTTTATATGTGACAAAACGCTTTTGAAAATAGCAGCCTGTGCCTTAGAAGATGAAGAGCCAGGATGACAGCAAATTCAGTCCAGCTTTCTCAATGCAAAGTGTAATGATGTTAAGTTAAACCTGGAGAGGTCGGCTTTGAGGTTTCTCTGTTCTGGGTGGAACCTGTCAAAGGTATGACAGTGATGCAGCTAAGGGCAGAAACTGGCTAACCTTGGATTTCTAGCAGAGGGTTGCTGTCTGCTCCGTGTGCTGGTGGTTGGGGAAAGTTCTTCCCTCATGTCTCTTCTGTCTGCACAGAGAAGCAGCTTCAGGAGGAGCTGGGTGAAAGTAGAAAATAGGAAACATACCTGGATATGAAGAGATGGGAGCCAGAGCTGTATCTATTGGGGCAGGGGGGAAATGGGTGCAGTGAGAGCGATGGCTGGTGGAAAGAGGAGAGTGGTACCACAGCTGCATCTAGGGCAAGATCTGGTGGCTCAGCTCAGGGAGAGAGGCAGGAAAACCTCTCTTGACACATAACCTTTGCTCAGGTTTAACTTTATGCTGAGAACAGTTGCTCTGACATGAACTCAGTGGTCACTTGGACTCCTTGAAAGAGACAAAGACAGGAGCTTCCTTGTGAGCAGAGGCACTGGCTAGGGCAGAAGCTTGGCCTTTCTTTTGGGAGGTATAGATGCACTCTTGCAGGGGTCGTGGGCTTCACCATGCATATAAGGGGATGGCTGTGATCAGTGATAGTGTGGCCAGAAAGGCCAAAGTGGGTCTCCTTACAGGCTGGCCTGAGCCAGGGCTGGGATGAAAGTCCTAACCTGACTTGGGGGAAGCTCTTAATGCTTGGCATCCCAGCACCAGGTGAGATGTGCTGGTGGTGATCTGCTGTATGAGGAGGAGGCAGCCTTACCTTCTGGCCCAGGTCAGAGACTCAATCATAGCCATGCTGCAGAGGAACCATGTTTTGGAAGCTGTATTTTTTACTTTGTGATAGAGCTGTGTCAAATCTCCCCCAGTCCCAGAATGGGTACTGGTGAGTCTTGGGACCTGCATGTAAGATGGATCAGTCTGCATCCAAAATGTGAAAGGAACACCCAGTCCCGGCTCTGGAGGCTGCCCTGGGTGTACCTGCTTAGGGTGACACTGGCTGTGTGGTTGTTTTCATGCTGGTCCATGAGTAACAGCTCTTTCAAGTTTGTCTGGCAGAACCAAGACTCCCAAGAAAGCAGTGCTGTGTGTCTTGGAGGGCTCTGATTGCTCTTCTCTGGAGGAGTAGCTGATGTCCTGGGTCTTGGCTAAGAACTAATAGCATAGCCTCAATGACAGCTCCATGTTTTGGGAAATACTGATGGGACCTGCTGTATCTTTAAAGTTTGAACTACTCAAGCAGTGACACCCAACCCATTTGGAACTGTCACTGTAACTAAGAGCACGGTGCCCATGCAGAGAATCTGAAAAATTCTGTTCAAGTAGAGAAGTGGCCTTGGAACCTAAAAAACTGCTGATGTTGTCCACTGCTGCGTACAGTACATCATGCATGGTTTTGTGAGATAGCCTGCAGTGCAAGGGGAGGAAAGTGGGGCAATGAAACCTGCTGATGAGGAAGGGTAGCAGCAGAATGCATTCACTCAGGAACAAGGTGCTCCCTGGGCCATAGCTGAATGGAAGAGTGGGTATGTCTGTTCTGAGAAGAGCCCCTGGAACCTTGAGATGCGGGGTTTTTTTCCCAACTGGGCCTGTGGAATGTGTGTGTAAGCTGCTTTTTAAAAATTCCTCTTGCTGTGCTTGCAGCCCTGGCAAGAGTCAGTGGGAACGGGGTTTGTTTGTGCTGGGGCTGCTGGACCTGTTGCCAGCCGGGCGCTGCAAACCTGCCTTGGGTGGGAAAGCACAAGCCCGGTTCTCGCTGCTGCTCCCGCTGCCTCCGGGCACGTCCTTGCTGCTGAGGATACCCTTGGAAGTGGTCCTGGGTGTCCAGTCCGTAGCTCTGGGCTGCTGCTTGCCCGTTCTCCCCGCCGGCCCCGCTCCGGGCACTGCT
>JANHGL010012034.1:0-40085 GCA_024611195.1 Ceyx melanurus | reverse complement strand
AATATTATAAACAAATATATTAAAATAAATATAAAAATATTTAGATTTATATATTATATAAATATAATCTGATATGGAATCCAATGTTTTTTTCCTGACAGTAGCTAGTTCTGTTTTTCCTCACCAAGGGAGAAGGCAGAGTTACAGTTTAGTCCATATAGGATTGCGAGAGAAGAATTTCTTTGGATCAGGAAGAAATAAATGATGAAGGAATCTAGAAGCGTCATTATATTAATACATGGCTTGGAATACCTCCGGGGAAGGCAAAGGCAGTTGCTCTGCTCAGCATCTCCCCTCTCTCAGTTCTGAGTGTAATTATAGACAGCAGCAACAGATGTTGCCCATAAGCTTAAAAGGAGAAAGGGAAGTGGTAGGAGTCGAAATGCAGTGTCAGACAGGCAAAACCAACAGGAGAAACACCTGAAAATGCAGTGACTTCCTCCCCACTAACTCCCCAAAGCCAGACCTGAGGTAGCAGTGCCTGTCGCCCACTGCAGTTAAACAGATGGTTGCAAAGGTTGTAATGGTACAAAGAGCACCAAGCATCCCACAAAGCCATAGAAGGAAGGAAACCAGTAGCCTTGCTTAACAGTCTGCTTATTTTACAGTCAAGTGGATTGCCAAGCAACTAAGCTATAACAAGTCCCATATTTAGGGGAAGAAATGTTTGTCTTCTGTCTGTCCCTGCTTGCAAATGGCAAGTGGAGGGCATTTCTAAGCCAGATATTTGAGTACAGCATGTTCCCCAAGCCCGTGCTGCTGAGCAGCCAGTGTTAATCATGGCAGCAGTCAACACGTGTGCCTTGCCAGAGTCCAACTTTATCATCATTCTAACTTTTACTCTCTACTGCTCAAAACAAAGCCACAAAAAAACCCAAAAAACACACCAACAACAAAAAAACAGGCATCCAAAAAACCCTGCAGTTACTCAGGAATCTGAGATTCCCACATTACTTAACATGACTGGATCTCTTTAGGATTGCATAAATGACAACCTTTGATGACAGAGTTTGATTTGATTGTTTAAGCAAGTGCATCTAAAGCTGTTTGAGATGCATAGAGTAGCTGATGCACTGACACAAGGCACAGGCAAAATGCCTTCAGGGACCAACAGCCAAAGGCCAGGCAAAATGTGTCCTATGGGCATCTGAAATGGCTTGTAGGTGACAAACAACCCCTTCATATCTTGTATTCTTCAGCTGCATCACCCACCCATAAAAATGGGTTAGTATGGCTATTAAAAAGCACCTATATAATGTACAAATAAATATATATAGCATGTACATTTGGGAGCACATCTTGAATCAATCAGAAAGACTAAAAATGTGGTATTGCTTCTGAATACAATCAGATATTGAAGACTCTCACCCAAGAGAACCATTGTGTAAGCACAATGCTCAAGCCTAAAGAAAAATGTGGTTGGGGCAAATGACAGAAAATGCTAAAGAGTAACACTTCAAGACTTCATTTAGTAGGATCCCTATCCCAGAGCATCCTGCTTCTGGAGGAGAACAACACAGCACCCACACAGGCCTACAGGTCACATAGGTGAAAGGGGCAAAATGACCCCAGCCTGGGCCAGCGACAGACATACATTATTTCAAGGATAAATCTAGCTGGTCAGCCTCAGCATTACAATCCACAGGAGAAGATGCAATTAACTACATGCTTTGATAAGCATTTGTTATCTCATTAGTGGCTTTTCAGGAGGCACCTGATTACTTTTATTCAGAAGATGTATCTTTTTCCTTGGCTCGGTTCCCCAACATCAAAGTTTTCCAGGATTCTGCCTAAATTTAATGTGATGAAAAACTATAATCTAAGTAGTCAGTCTAGACTGATATCACATTAATGCCCAGCTGAAATATTAAGGAATGAAAAAGAATTGTTAAAAAGTAATGATTTAAAACAATCATCCAATTCTGAAATGGGTTCTTCCTGTAATTCACTGCTTTACTTCAAATAATAGGATCAAATTGAAGACAAGCCCACTGTTTTCCTTCAATCTCAAATGATACTAAGAATCAAAGTAGAATTCATCAAAGGAAACATACCATCAGCACTGAAATTTGATTGGAATATGACTAAAATGTCTTAGCTTGGGAAATTACCACATTTAAAGCTTCATTTTTCAGTTCAAAATTTACTACATTTCATGACTCAGTTCCTCTCTTTATATCCCTTCACTAAAGCTGACAGCAGAAACCCCCAAACCCACAAGTGACAGCTAACCTTTTGCTTGAAGGAAGATGTAATGTAAAATGGTAGAGGATAGCTTCTGTATTACATCCAAGATATACGGAATAACCATTGCATGTGTATACAATTTTTGTTACATACCATAAGAGCACACATATGTGCTCCTATTCTTTTACCCAGTAATTGCCACAAACACAAATAAAGAACATGAAAAATAGGGTTATAGATAGTGGCAACATACAATTCTGTCATTGCTTTAAGAAAGTGCTGCTCTGCAAGCACAGCAGCTGCCTTCCACTCACCACAGGCACTTGCTGCTAAACGACTTTTAAATCTTGCTCAAAGCAGATGGAATTAGTGACTGGAAACAGAAGCAGCACTGCATTCTGCATTGGTATTGGGGTGAAACTGCAAAGCTGTAGCTGAAGAACCCAATCCTCTCCCTTACCTGTTAAAGACCCTTGTCAGTCCACTCAGAGACCAGAAAGTCCCAGTGAGCAGAAACCTATCTGACAGGACCTGATGAAATGTCTCCTCTCAAAATCAGGTGCTTAACAAAATAATTAACTAACAATTTCCAATAAAATTTCATTAATTTCTAACTAAACAAACCAGAGTGCCCATAGCAATGGCTGGAGCCTGAAGACCAGCCAAAATGAGTAACTCAGATGTCTCAGATGCACTGTGTACTACATGGAGCCAGATCAGCCAAACCACATGCAGTGCTGCGTGTCAGTCTCTAGCAACAAATAAAAAAGCAACAGGTTCAAGATAAAAATATGATAGACTGCTCCAAGCCAAATAACTGAAGGCCACATCATAGATAACAATAACTGATTTCTCTAGATCATAGAATCATAGAATACCTTGGGCTGAAAGGGACCACCAAAGGTCACCTAGTCCAACCCCACTCCATTAAGTTTCCCCAGAGCCTTCCCTTCCTGAGGTCTCACCAGAGCAGAGGGGCAGAATCACTTCTCTCAATCTGCTGGCCACACTTCTCTTGATGCAGCCCAGGATGTGATTGGCCTTCTGGGCTGCAAATGCAGATTGTTGGATCATGTCCAGCTTCTTGTTCACCAGAACCTCCAAGTCCTTTTCCACAGAGCTGCTTTCTTTCATTTCATGCCCCAGCCTCTATTGCTAGTGAGGATTGTTCTGACCCAGGTGCAGGACCCTGCACTTGTTCTTGTTGAATCTCATGAGGTTCACCTGGGCCCACCTCTCCAGCTTGTCCAGGTCTCTCTGGATGACATCCCCTCTATCTGGTATATCAACTGCATCACTCAGCTTGGTGTCATCTGCAAATTTACTGATGGTGCACTCAATCCTGCTGTCTGTAACACAGATTAAAATATTAAACAGTACTGGTCCCAGTACAGACCCCTGAGGAACAGCATCTGCCACTGCTCTCCATCTGGACTTAGAGCCATTGACTGGTTCCCTCTGGATGCAACCATAAGCCAATTCCTTATCCACTGAACAATCCACCCATCACATCCATATCTCTCCAACCTGACAAGGAGAATGTTGTGGGGGACAGTGTCAAACGCTTTGCAGATGTCCAGATAGATCACATCCATAGTTCTTCCCTTGTCCACTGATGCAGTCACTTCACTGTAGAAAGCCACCAGGTTGGTCAGGCTGGACTGGCCCTTAGTGATGCTGGCTGTCTCTGATCAGCACCCTGTCCTCCATGTGCCTTATCAATCCTTCTAGGATGTCTGTTTGCTTCCCTTCTATAGGAGGACAGGCTTGCCTTACTTCTTACTGTTTCAGGGATTCTATAAAAAAAAGAACAAGTCCCAGCTTCTGAACAAGTTTATATCTACTTTCAAAATATTTAATGCCTTTCTGTTAATTGAGAATACATATCTTTTGGCTACCTATAGACACTTGGACTTGTTCATGCCAGAGACCTAGTTAAGCCTTCTCTGCAGCAGACCAAGCTCTCTAAACCTGGTCTGTCCACCATAGATTGAGAAATGGCCTTTTTTAGATTTACTTAATTCATTGCATCTTTTTATGCTCAGGCAACCTACCTGGCATGCTGTATGGGCTGTTACAGAAAGGAGAGCATCATGCCTTTTGCAGCTGAGGACTGTAAAGACTAAGCTTCCAGGGAGAACTTGGAACACTGTTAGAAGTGATCATAAAGTACATGAAACAGTGCCATGTTCAGTGATTTTCTCCACTGTCATCTTTAGACTTCTGAAAAACAGAGAGAAAACTGAGGTAGCTCTTACAGTGAATTCCCAATACACATTCTGAAAAGACAAGATTTTTTCAGAGTAAAGGGAAAACTCTCCAGAAGGAAAATCTCTGTGGGACCATAATGGTGATGCTGAATAGGTGAATAGGCCTATGCTCAGAAATCTGAGTTATGAACAAAAGTGCCCACAGAGCAGCTGGAAGCTGCAGGAGATCTCATCAATAATCAGAGACTTTCAGTTATTTTCTCTGAACTACAAGATTCTGCTTCTAAAGCAAGCAACGGATTGAAAGGGATCTTACAGTAGATGCAGCTGAAAGGAGGGGAGGCATCACTATGGAGGGCACAAATGCGTTTGCTGCACTCACTTGTTCATTAGAGAATGAGAAAGGGAAATAAAATGCAAATTATATGGAAATGCCTCATTTTCACAGGAGGTGAATATAACATGGGAAAGCACAGCTGGTACTCAGGCTTACCGGTACCATCAAGGCTGAATGGCTAGCAGGATTAGGAGCAAGCCAGGCTCAAACAAAACAGGATCAGGCCATTTCTCCTCTCCCTGACTCCCACCCCTCCCCTGTTCTGCTCTCTCCTAACTACACAGTTAGCTCACATCCCACTATTAATTCAGCTTCCAACGGCAGGCTGCACCGATCTGTGCACAAGATTACAGCTTGGGCTCCTGCCCGTTTTGTTACAGCACAGATTGCTTCCCGTATTGAGGAGGGAACCATCTGGGAGGAAGAGCAAATGCTTGGCTAC
Organism: Ceyx melanurus; assembly: GCA_024611195.1. Classification (NCBI taxonomy): domain Eukaryota; kingdom Metazoa; phylum Chordata; class Aves; order Coraciiformes; family Alcedinidae; genus Ceyx; species Ceyx melanurus. The sequence goes on along the minus strand of JANHGL010012034.1, from coordinate 34,909 downwards.
TTAATTGGTGCTTTCAGTAAAGCAGACTATGGTCAGGATTGACAGACCTAGAGGAAATCACAAAAGCAGCCATCAGAAAGTGAGTGAAGGGAAAAGGATCCTGCCTCCACTCCAAACTCTGAAAAGATTTGGAAATAAAGTAGCATTTGTGTCAACCCCCTCAACTCCGCATCACCTTGGTTGTTGCGTTTTTGCCACCCCACTCCTAAAGACATTGCCCAATTTTCCCACCCCAAGCAGCAAAAAGGGAACTGGGTCCAGGGACATGATATCTCTCATCTAGATATTGGAGCAGAGGTAGACTGATGACATGCTTTTAATTTTTAAAATGGCCTCATTTACTAGAATCACTTCAACAGCACTTCCAGCATTTTCCACCATTTCCATGTTACATATTAGGGTAGTCTTTTGATTTCATGAGAATGGCAGTAGATCTTCTTTAAGGAAGGGTGGGCATGATTAAGCATTACACCTTCAAATCTGTTCACATTTGCTCCTCCTGCTGCTATTCTCATCCTACCCCTTTCTTACACATACATACTCAGGGTGCTTATTCGGCATGTAACATTTTAGCTCTCAAACATTCCAAATCCTCCACAATTTGAGAATTTACTATTCCAGGATCTTCCATGTTGCAGACTTCCTTCTCTCTTCTAGATCACACCTCCTCATTTTTCTTGTTGCTCAAGAATGACCTTCAACTTCAGGTTTCCAACTGTTCTTCTTCAGCTTATTTCAGTCCCCACAGATCAGCCATCTAGCACATACTCGATTTTGCAACAGCTCGCAAAATACATTTTGTGCTCAATTTCTGGTTCTCTCAAAATCTCACAAGTTTTAAAGCCCACTCAAGTTTAGTATTTAGATCCAAAACATAACATGAGCAGTAAGTTGTTTGGTTTAAAGAGTAACTTTTATACTACCTTGGACTATTATAGATAACACCCTTAAAAATTTAAGAATGCCCTTCTCACCTTGTGCTCTCAGCAGTGTTGAAGCCACTACGGAATGATAGGCCATCTCAGAGAAGCATGGCCATATCTATAGGTCAGGCAATTAACACTAACTAGTATCCATTTTGTTGGCATCCTCCAAATATATATCATTAGGTTTGAGGATACATTACCAAAGGGCTGACTTCACGGCAGCAAGATCAAAGAAAACAAAGTTATTCATTTGTTCTGCTTAGAAACTGTAGTTCATCAGATGTGAACTTTAAACCCTTTATCAAAGGTCATTCATGCTTGTTAAGAAACCTGAGAGCACAACAAACAAGGTGATATTTTATTCTGAGTTTCTGAAAACTACAAGAAGTGTATGAAAGACATTAAAACCAAAACCAATAAACTATGTTGACGTTTTTACACAAGTACTACTTTTAAGCACTTTTAGCTGCCTGCACCCTTATTTTGACACAATGTAGCTCATGGACATTCTTATTTAAGCTAAGAAAGTTTATTTCAATTATCCTTAAAGACACACATTGTTAACTCAATCTAATCCTAATGAGAAATTGTGTAGGGTTTTTTTTTGGTGCCATCTTCATGAACCTTGTTAAAAAAATCAATTTTATTTAGACCTAAGTAAAGACAGATACAGACAAACTGTGTAAGAGATCATGTAATATTTCTGAGAAGAGTAAACACAGAAAAGACTGATCTCAATCAGCCTAAGCTTTTAAGAACCCAGCACAATGATTTTCAATACCTATTCAGGACAAGTCTCTCACTGCTCAAAACCACCTTGCTATGCTGTTCCCAAAGAAAAGGTGACCAGCTGCAAACAGCCAATACTCAAATTCAATTGCAGTGACTTGTACCATAAGAAGACTTGAGTTTCATTTAGATGTTAGCATACTGCACTAGCTGGTGTGAAATCTCTTGCACAGAAGCAATCAAATAAAACTTGAGTTTATGAAGGCCATGTTTTGCCTTGGCCTCTTGTATAAGACCCTGGAAAAAGCAAGTTACGTCTACTTTTGCTCATAGCTAGCACTCCATTCTTCTTGCAACAAATAAAAACAAATGAAATGTAGGACTTTTGAAATAAAACCAGGACTAATAGACATATTATAGTCAATTAAAAAAAAAAAGACAACTAAAACAACAAATTAAGCCATAACTTCCAGCAATTGATCTTCTAAAATTGTATTATAATTACTGAAAGCCAACTTGTCATCATAATTCCCCTGTTGGCACCATAATCCTCTGTTACCTGTGCATAGAGCAGCAAACAAGGCAGCTGCAATGCAGGCTCACTCATGTCACTCGTGATAGATCTTCACCCTCTTCTGTCAGTATGTCTGCAATACTTCTGGAGATAAGAGGGTAGTCCCATTTCCAGAGATAAGTAAACGTTTGGACTCAACCACACACAGGAACAGCAAGAGTTACTACCTGTCATGGTACTGAACTTCCTGGAGAGAAATAATAAGACCACAGCTTCACATCAACACTATTACGGGAAGACAGCTTCAGGCCCTTCTTTCACTAGGAAAAGCCTGCTTTAACTTTGGTCAACTTCTCTGTTTTACAATTCTAGTAAAAGCAAGGCAGTTATAGTTTTAACTCAAAAGAGCTGCTGAAGTGAAAAGATAAAAAACAAAATAAAAATACACACACATATTACATGCATAAATAAAAACCAGGTTGTTTTTTTTTAACTGCTTCATCCATAGATCGTTCAAAAACAGACACCTCCTTCTTCCTAGTGTAAACCACACCAGATTTGGAGTACACACAAATCAGTGAACTAAAGGGGAATAACTGAAAATGCAGACGCTGCTTATTTACTGCCAGACTGCAGGCAGCAGCTGCTGCCCGCAGTGCCTTGCTCTCCAGTGACGTTCCAGATTAGAGAGTCACATTGCTTTGTTCCCTCAGGGAAGCCTCTCTGTTTAAGGGGATACTATTAAGGATGGCAAGTCCAAACATGAGCCTTTTCTTCTTGTCTTTTTGCATAACTCTGTATATTTCTCTATATTTTACAGAAGAATTACTTGAATGTCACTGTAGACACACAAACAAGACATAAACTAACTAAATGCCAGGCACGTAGTTGACTGAACTCCTGCAGTACAGGGCACTAATTTTAAATCTACAGCTTCATTCCTCTCTGACATGCAGCCAAGACCTGCAGAGACTCTAAGTCATTAGCATACATGCCATGCCCCTGGGCACCAAGCTGATGTCTATCTGCATCCAGACAGTCACTGCAGGCTGTGGCGCACGCTGCCCGCAGCAATGCCACCTTCAATGGCGTCCACGTGTATCCTGGCTTAGTGAGAAAATATTTATACCTATGAAGGTTACTCTAGAAAAGGTCCTGTGTAAAGGTCTTTGAATGCCTGTTCTTTGAAAGACCCCTCTCTGCTGTGACAGACCACCAGTGCTTTATCCTGGGTAGGCAACTCTCTCTTCTGTCCTGTGACAAGGGACACCATATCCTCCAGTTCAAGGATTAAGCCTCTCACGTTTGGATGGTTTCTTGGAGGAACTTCCACTCTTGAACGTGCCACTTACAGCTCAGATCCTACTGCTTTTTATCTGGCTGCTCATTTCCACCATTTGGAGCTTTTCTCCATCCATCTGCACAGGCAGCCTGCTTATCACCTTCTTCACTCTGTACATAATAATAACAACTTATCTGGAGTTATGACTGTGGACCACACAAGCAGCAGAGGACACAGAGAACAGCCAGACTGATATATGCTGCTGAGCTGGTGGAACACTTTCCCCCATTTACTTAACCCTCTAGCAGACTACTGCCTCCACTCACTGTCCATTAAATCTCCAGGTCTTTTTAGCTGTACTGTTTGGGCTCATGACCTTATGTATGGTAAAGTACAGTATGAGAACTTCACATGCAATTTGGCATGTCTCTTTACTGGCTAATTTGACACTTCTTATTTGCTGTATTGCCTTTGATAATTTAAATCAAAGCTTGAGATGGATGGTTTGAATGACTGGTTATTACCCCTCTGCAGATACAGTGGCAAAATATACTGCCACTGTGACAGTCCTAGAAAGACCTCACTAATGCCAGTAAGGGATGTAGTTGGCAGCTAAAAAGGTTAGTGATGCTAATATTTTCCACATTCAGGTCTTTTCTTGATGTTAAATATATTTTTTTTGTGTATTTCAGTACTGCTAATTACAGTGCTTTTCCTGTTTTCTTTTTTTTTTATTTTATTTTTTTTTGAAGTATTTGCAACCAGCAGTATTTTCCTTGTGCTAAGTCAGTTCAGAGTGATGATTCATATTAAGTATTGGTAACCCAGTGATTTGTGCAGTTGAGGTTCATCTTGGGATGCTATCTTCTTACAGCAGTTTTTCCTTTTCTTGTAGCAGAGATGGAGTCAGCTGCCATTTTCTGAGCTCCATGGAGTTGTAATACTTGCCCTTCCCCTCAGAATTTGCTTTTTAGTGGTGTCCTCATCACACGAGCCCTTAAAATGCAGTAAACACAAGAAGTGAAAATATCTGATTTCTTTATTCCGCTCCCATCAAGGAACTTTTAAAACATGTAATTGAGTATATTTTCCTTTTGCTGCACTTGAACAACCACAACCCATCAGAATCAAGACCATAACCTCTAAAACTAATTCCTAGTAGTAAAATGTAAGCCAGCATTTACATACACTTGCTCTTGAAAGCTCACCAACTTTGTACCATTTTCATCTTAGGCTCCTGCTTTAGGTTGAAATGTTACTTGAGCATGCTTTGTGCATCACCTCGGCATCCTTCGTTTCACTGCACTGAGGAAAGATCTTCCCAGCCACTAGATTTCTCAAGAGATCAAACATACCAGACTTTCACTTCGTAACACTGTCTTGTATTTTCACAACAATTACCTTCTACTTTCCATGTACTGCTCAAAATACTAGGTAAAACTTAGGATGCCATTTCCAAATGAACTCTTAAAACACTTTTCATCTGATGTTGGGAAGCAATAGCAGGTTTCCTGGTCTAGGTAGAAGACGGGTTCACTTGCTCTTCTGGTTTCTGAGCAATCTTAAGCTTAATACTCTTAGCACAAGCTTCACCTTTATAACACAGTGCAAAACCATCCAATTTTCCACTGAGCTACACTGGATTTTGGGTAGCAAGTTGTTTTCCTCTGTAGCTGTACAGCTTATTTCCCTAATATAGAGCCTCAGCATCTGTAGATTCAGATCAGAGTCTGTAATCTCTCATTATAGACAGTGACCTTCATATGAAAGGATCTAAACAGAGATTTTACATTAGTATTTTCACCAAAGAGGAAAGATATCCATTAATCTTAAAGCCTGGAATACTGTATAGCCCTGAATACCATATGCTTTTTTTGTAGCACTTTACAGATCTTTTCCAAATGTTTCAAGGATAAGAAATGAAAGGAGACAACTTAGATTGTTCTGCAAATAAGGGTTTTTTTGATGGGCATATCCATCAATTACCACCAAATTACATAAACTCCACTGCTTCTACCCCAGCTCAAATAGTACGACCCAGTCCTCACTGCATGTACTGCACTTTCTATCAGGATTACATAGCCCAAAGGGATTCTAATAATGTTTCAGTCACCCTTGAGCATAAAGATTTATCCCTATTTCTGCTCCTTTAAATTAATCTGGTCAAAGCTGAACCTTGTTTTGATCTCATACCATTTTGCAAACATGCAGATGGACTGAGATGGTATCTTTGCCTGGATCTAACTCAAGAGACAGGCCCCGCTTTGAGGCAGAGGCTGATTCTTCCAACCTATATTATTCTATCAATATTTTTGTTTTAAATCAGAAAGGTCTTTTGTCCTCTTTTAATAATCAGACACCTCCACTAATTATAGCTCATGCTGTTAGCTATGGCAAAGACCAACGAATCTGACAATCTGGGGAAAAAAAAAAAAAGGTTACCCTATTCACTGAATGCACATTGAGATTTCTTCCCCATTTCAGAAGCTCATGGTAGATGTACAGACACCAGAGACTAGCAATGTATTCAGTAAGTTTACATCAGATCCTCGCAGCCACTAACCCAATGAGATAGGAAAAGTGATCCAGGGCTGCAAGGCCAAATTATCTAAAACTGTCAAATGCATGAGTCAAACCAAGTCTGTGAGGTGTCTTCATTCACTTTTTCTTTGTGGAGGAAGAAAGGGTAAGGTGTACTTAAACTGTCCAACAGCTCAACACAATGGATTCAAAATGTCATTGGTGCTGTCTGAGCAGGAGGGCTGCACCCCTGTCCTGAGCATGCATACAGTCAAGTCCTTGGAGATGTCACCTCAGTCATTTAACAAAGTAATATAGCCAAAGGAGTCTGCAGAACCCTCTCTTACATTTGAAATTTTTTAAAAGCAACAATAAAAGCAGTCCGTCAATCTTCCATATCTACTGTGAAGTAGGAGGTGAGACAACTTTCTCCCTCAAAATATCTTGAAGTTTCACTACTGAATTTGTCAAGTTTATTACTGGTACAATCTCAAAACTGCAAATCAAAAATGCAGGTTTATTCTTTTATTTGACGTTGCAGTAGCCAAGGTTCTTTTTTACCTTCTGCAATTCGTTCAATAATCCTGACTCTATGGGGAACAGCAGGAACCTCAGCAGCTCAATATATTGGGTTAAAGTTACAGCTTCTAGTATGTTCCTCTAAGCTCACTTTTGAAGTATAGTTGCCTGAGAAACCAGCATAGCATTACTGTGAAATTGTTGCTGTCATCTGATTACAGGTACCTGTACTTACTGTTATTACTGGTCTTGGAAATTCAGGACAGCAGTTGGCTATTTATGCTCAAAAAATGAGCATTTTCGTCATCATCTTGTTCAGTGAATCCCACTCTCACCAAGGCTGCCATCCCACCAGAGTTTCAATAGCTGTGCTGCTGCTCATTTATCATCCCATGAACCAGCCTGGGGGAGCCAACACGCTCAAAACTGACCATCTGCCAAAGTGGGCAGGTTTTGGCTGGCTCTCACACAGGTGAGTGGGTGAATAAGGTGCTGGGAAAAGGAGGAGGCAGGCACACTGGCCCAGGACAGCAGCACCCATGCCTATGAAATTGTCCTTGCTCTTAAAATCTGATGCCAAAATATCTCATTTCTCCACTGCTGGCTGCTGTTGTAGAGTTTTGTATGACTACTTTTCTGATGTCATAAAACCAATTACACTGGTGCAACCCTTCCCATTTATTGCATTCTCTCTGGAAGAGAGTTTTGGGAAAAAAATGCCCAGGAACAAAAGCACTTTCTGAACAGACAGATGATAAGACAGTACAGCAAGCCTGGGACAAGCACAGCATCTCTCCCTGATACACTGAAGTGGGCAAGGTTTTCCCTTCTCCGTATCACACCCCAGCCTCCCTGGGGAGAGCAGCATTCCAGCATTGGCCTCACAATGAAAATAAAGCTCCACTTGCCTTTTGGTTTTGCATTTCTCCTGCCCTTTGGTCAGCCCTCTTTTGGTCCAGAGTATCTCCACCTTCCAGAGTACAGCTACTGATCTACCACCATGAGTGTCTCCCTGCACAGCCCAAGCTGGAAGAGCACCTCCCAGACAACCTCCCACACAACCCTTGCAGTTTAGCATTGCTGCTAGGTTTAAAATACCCCAGCATGCAGCAGTACTGAGAACAGCATCTGAGACTTGCACACCATGCATCTGGGTTCCCTTTAACAGCACTGGGCCAAGCAGTGTACATAAGCGTGCAATTCCCTCCCCACAGCTCCCTACCGAGTTACTCTGTCTGGGGTATCTGACCCATACATGGTGCACATTCATCAAACTTGAAATAGCTCTTAGAGAGGCTCTTTGCTCATTTTATAGACTCTAAACCACACCCTGACCCATTTCTTCCCATTACACAGCTGGTGGAGCTCCATCACCCTGACCTCCCTCAGAATTGTTGAGCCCCACCAACTGTGGCTGCTCTCACATTTTCATTTAATTTGTGCCTGTTGTAGTCTTTCCTGTAAATCTGAAAGTGCCAGTATTATGAGTTAGACAAGGGATTGTTTACTGATTATTTCCCCAGGCTGAAAGCTGTCTCTTCTCCCTGAACCAAAGCTGTCCTTGCAGGGACCAGCTTGTCACTTGCTCTGAACCCCACACTTCCCCACTTCAGTGCAGCACTGCAAAATCATTTCATCTTCAGAGATGCTTCATTCTCAACCTGATGCTTTATCAATTCAAGTTTTATTTACCCCCTGCAGAATGTGAAACAGTTACAGCGTGCAGATAAACCTGTCAGCTCAGGTGGAACAATGGCATGGGACAGAGAGCTGCCCCCCTCCCACGCCGGGCAGACAGCCCTGACACCACCCCGGCAGCACAGCACAAGAGCACCGAAGGTGAAGGGTCTCTGGCCTGTCCGTTTTTCCTTGGGGATTATAAGAAGGACACATGGCCGATGGTAAATGCTGAGCTCGTATGACCGTGTGGCAACTACCCTCCCGGAGCACAACGCTTCCCACGGACACCTCAGGGTTTGCTTTGCGCTCTCTGTCCTCACCCGTCATGCGGCCGAGCACTGGCAGCTGTTGGCGTGTCGCCTGCTGCCTTGTCCCCCACCCCATCCAGGCCAGCAGCGCCTGCTCTTTGTTTTTCCATGCATCCAGGAGGCAACATGCAGACAGCAGCCCTCGGGCTACCTTGTATTGCCCCTCTGACTGCTGTAAAAAGCAAACAGAAAAAGCAGGATAGCTGAACAAGATTGAATTTGACATTGAAAACAGTGACGGAATAAAGGTTCTAAACTAGGATTTGCTTCTGAGCTGTTTTTTTGGTGGTGGTGTTGTTTTGAGGGATTTTTGTGTGTGCGTTTTTGTTGGTTTTTTGTGTTTTCTTTTTTTTTTTTAATCAGAGAAAAGAGAACTAAAAGCCTAAATACAAAGTGTAAACAGCGGGATTAAAAAAAAATTGTCATCTGCGCTTTTCATGCTTTTTGGAAAGCAGCAGAAATAGCTTCTGTTGTGTTTTCAAGGATCAGATTATGTGGATTTTTTTAAATGTTATTTATATATTTTTACGTTATTTTTATTTTATTTTATTTCGTCTTGTTTTATTTTTGTTTTGTTTATTCTGTGTTCTAGCCAGCCAGAAATAGTAACAATTAGTCACACTGTTGTCAGTTGACAGCTTGGCAATAGGAAGAATAAAGGAGGAGAGGTAAGACCAAAACCCCCTTGCTGCAACAGTGGTTTTGTTCAATCAATTTGGGTACAAATTTCTGCCTTTGAAAGCAAACTCACCCTTCCTCCATCAGCACTTGGTTACCCAAGGACTGCCCTGGCCTGTGCAGGTAGGTTAGTAGGTGCTGTCACCAGTAGTACCCACTCTCCTCCCCTCTGCTAGTGCCCACAGAAGACAACAGGGCAGCCAGTCCCAACCTGAAGCAGAGCTCCAGTGTGCCAAATGGCCCCTCAGGTACAAGGTCCAGGCCTGAGCAGAGGCACAGGGGAGGGGGTCTGAACAAAGACGAGGCCACCATGCTGCCTTCCATCTTTGTGAGTGCAGGCAGGGACTGGCCACGGCCTCTGCTTGGATCGATGGCAACTAGTCACACTGCATTTAACCCTCTTCTTAATGGCAAATAACACTGCTGCTACATCCTTCTGGGAAACCAGTAGTAGCTGCTTGGAAAGCTCCTATCTCACTGCTCTAAATAGTGAGAACCATGGAAACAAAAGCAGCCACTGCTGCTGGTGGTACAACCCAGTGCCTGTAGCCAGAAGCCTGATGTGAGAAGCAAGCGATTTATTAATGCACCTCGTAAAACAAGATAGGACTGCAAAAATGAACAGACTGAACACTTTGACTTTCCGAGTTCGTGATATGCACTTTCTGCAAGAGGACAAGCATGCTGATTTGATCTCACAGCACGTGAATGTGCATGTTGCAGAGGCAGACCCCGCAGACACACAGGCTGGGGCTTACAGACCTGCCAGGGTATAAACAGATGCAGCTACAACCTTTGGCATCTCTACTCACGCTCCACTGACCCAACACTGCAAACATGTTTACAACCATGCATGAAAAATGAGTCCCCCAAACAAAAGAAATCTAAAGGCAAATTTTGTTTTTATGCTGCCTGACCTTGACCAGGTGTTGTGGCAGAGAAGGGGGGGGAAGCTGCCAGAGCCAGGCAAAGGAGTGATTAACCCTTTGGGAGCATGAGGGTTTGACAGCCGGGAGGATGTGATAAGGCAGTATCCCAACACTCATGTCACTTCCCAGGAAGAGCTGAGCTGCAAAACGTGTCCCAGAACAACAGCTCAGAGACATTACACCCCACTGCACATTATAACACTCTAAAAAAGCCACTGCTTCATATTCAGATAAGACGGTTTCAACAAGCAGTACTATTTGTGCACAAAATACAGTGTAAACTGACTGTTTTCCGTTTTTCAGTCACACGATAATTACTGGATCAGACTGGTCTCCACATAACCACTGTCACTAGAAACAGTATTTACACATAAACCCCCAGCTTTCTTCCATGGTCATATTTGCCAGGTAGGTAACCGTTGTTCCTGGTGAAGCAGAACTGGCTTGCTTTCAATGACATGCGTCTGCACTGCTATTGTAGAGCAGACCGCCTCTGTTAAGATTTTCCAGCACAAAGATTAGGCAGAGACAAATAAATGATCCTATTATTTTGCATTTTTCACTTGATGTTTAGAATTCCACCTAATTTAATCTTGGATTCCCCAGTTAAAGAAGGGATCCCACGCAAGCCTCCTTTTTCCCAGAAACAAAAATGAAGCAAATGAGACAAATAGTCTTTTCCTGCTTATTATATCACTCTCCCCTAGCTCTCGCCCATCTAATGCTGCAGCATTCAAGTCCCCAAACATATCAACCGAGTAGCGCATTCATTAGAGCATTTGCAACTCCCCATCAATGACAGTTGTGATCTTATCAATTAAGACATTCAAGCAAAACTGCCTTTTTTTCCCTCCCCATCTTTCAGTGGCCTGAATTCAGCAGCGCTGACAGCCCTATGCTGCTTTGCTGTCGGCATCGAGGATGCACCCATAGTTAGGAGGGAGATGCTTCTCCTCCGGCATCTTTCGTCCCCTGTAAACAAGCGAGGACCTCAGCTTTTCACCAACAACCTCCCGCAAAGGGAACGCAAGTGCAGTGGGTACAGCAAGGATAAAACAAGCCCTATTCTCAACAGAAAAAGGATGTAAGTGGGATGCATTTACTTACATGAAGATTCAGTGCCAAACATGGCTGGCCCCAGATGCTGCTATTTTAAAAAGGAAAGAAGAAAAAAAAAAAAAAAGAGTTGAAGACAGAGGGACTGTATGAGAGTAGGGATGAGACTGCTACACAGCAGGGGTCATGAAGCCAGACAATGCAGTCCAGGCTATCCAAGCTGCCAGATTCTCCTTCTCTCCTCCTCTCCCTTCCTCTGCTCCACACCGCAGACAGCTTTTCCTTGCAACTGCAGCAAAGGTCCTTCTTCAGGAAGCAAAAAGCAGGAGCTTCTGTTTTAAATCCAAGAGATAAGGGCAGGCCAGCGTGCTTTCCGTGATAGTGGCAGGCATAAAGAGGTATCAGCCACCAGATACTGCAATCCCCAGCCCCTGCTCTCCGTAAGACAATAGCAGAGCTTATGCATACACTGGATGACGTCAGGACACTGCAAAGACTGACTGCTGCTAACCCAGAGGCTCAGAGGGGGCTTGAACAGAGCAGAGCATTTCAAATGGGAATTCCTTTGTCACAAAAAGCAGAAGACAAAGAACCAGACATATATTTCCCTCTGTGATGATAAAGCCCCCACCCAGGGCTGTAATGCTAGCAGGAAAATATCTGCCTTTAATTTCTCAGCTGAACAAGATGCAAAGTGTTTCTGTGCAAAGAGAATATATTCCAGGGTCAAATGTCCCAGTAAATGCCACTTAAGAGTATTTTCAATAAAGAATAACCATGAATTGCTATGACTAACTCTCTTCACTATTTTTCCTTGCAGAAAAAATAAAATCCTGTACTAATCTACACTTCAGACCAAAATTTCACATCAAATGTCATACGAAAATGCTAGTCAACTCTCTCATTTATTTATATCTATTGTCAGAAGACACTGTAACAATGCTCTAACCATAATAAATAAGTCACATACCTAAATAAAAAGAAAAACCCCAAACCACACTGATCTCAGTGATAAACAGACATCCTAGCAACCAAATAAATATTTTTATTTCTTCTTCATTCTTCGAAGCCACCTAGATCTAGAGTTTCTTAGCCTCTGCAAGGGCATTTCTGATTGCATTGAGCTTCTGACGCTCAGTAATTTAAAATCGTTCAAACATAGAAACAAAGCCCTAAGCTGGCTCCATCAGATGCTCCTGCAGAGATAAGGAATTTCCCTGGTTTGTGCTGGTAAGAGCAGCCAAGCAGTAAGCTGATGGTCAGAAGCTACCAGACATTGGGGACCATTTATAGGAATGGCTGTCTGGAGGGAACAAGAACAAGAACACTTCTGAAGAGTCTGACTGAGCAAGTATTTGCCATTCCAAGGATGGCAAAGACTGAGGAGTTCTGCTGGTGGATGAGGAGAAAGAAAATAGCTGCAAGTCCATTAAGTGAAGCACTTAAGTGAAAAAAATAAGTGAAAAGCAACATATCCTCCCATTTCTGATCTTTTGTGAGTTAAATGTACCCAAACAGTTCTGCTGCTCTGTGTGCTAAGGTGGTTTGTACTGTTTGCAGAATATGTAATGCCACTACGAGCAGCAGGCTGGAAAAACAAGGAACACTGAAGGCTGGCAAGACCTGCTGCCCAAAGATATCAATGTGCTTAAATCAATAGGGAACCGAGCAGGTGTTGGCAGGGGCTGCCACTGCACTAAGAGCAGACTGGAAAGCAGCATACATGTCAGAGCCACAGCGCTCCACTGCCATGCCAATCCCTCTGCTCCTCAGGATGACAAACACGGTCCCAAGCTCATACAACATGTGTGCCTACCAGCATCCATATGGACCCTCCAAAACCCTGGCCCGCAGATGCTGCGGTAAAGGGGAGAGAGCAGGAGGTTGTATTGAGACCAGTCTCCTTGTCCTTCCCATCCTGGCAGGGGGCATTTGCAAACACACCGAGCTCCTCTCCTGGTATCCTCTGTTAGTGCAAAATGCTCTTCAATCTTTTTCCTGCTTTCCATTCCGCACAGTGAATGGTCTCTGTGTTCTGCACAGACCATGAGAATACTTACGACCACCAGGCTTTTGGGAGCATTTATCTATATTTTATCTCTGGAACAAAGCCATGGGAAAGGCCATACTCTGGAGTAAGACATCTCACCACACTCTTTAACAGGCAACTTTTTTTCTCTCCATCGGCTGACAGGACACCAGTGCAACGTGACTCACACAAACTCTCAGGCAACAACTAACCACATGTCCTCAGATTTGCACTTGAGCACTGGAATTAATGGCCTGGCTGTTCATTTGTAATGAATATTTGCAGGCACATGCATGGATGCTGAGCACCAAGTAGACACGTCCAAATTGGTTTTGACCGTAACACTCTTAACGACAGCGGCACAAATCCTCTGACAAGAAGTTCCCGGAACTGAACTAGTTATTTTGACTATTTGGAGCTGATAACACCTCCTTCAGTCAAAACAGTTTGACAAGAAGCTGTGGTGCACAGAGCAAAGGAAGTGTTCTGGCTTGGCTTTCCAGCAAGTGAGGCAAGATCACAAAAGAACCTATTACACAGGGGTAAGCCTCCTGGTACCTTTAAGATCAAACCTCTGGAACAAAAACCCTAGCACAATTGTGCAATGGCTGAAGACTAAGTTTTGCTCTCATAAGCAGATGTGAACTTCCCACAGCACTGTTTTCAAGGAAGATGCAAAACCTCAGGGCTTTCCAATGACATCCTTGAAGGTGTCACAGAGGCCAGGCCCTCTGCCAAGTTCTCATTACAGTGACGCACACAGGCAGTCAAAAAGCCTAAACAACCCATGCAGGATCTGTGGAAGGATTTCATAATAATCTATTTCATTAGCATTAGGCTTGCCAGCTCAGTGCTTTGACTTGTTGGGAAGGTGACTCTTGGCAGGCCACTAAAAGTCTTTCTCTAAAATTTTTTTCAAGTCTACCTAAGACACTTTATAAAATAACTTAGAGGAAGTGTAAAAATCTGTTTCTGATCTACTGCTCTTGTAAAAGCATAACCCTTTAGTTTGCAAGCTGGCTAGCAGAATTACGAATTCCTGTTTCCTACCCTGAGTTTTGCTGTCAGGTTAGTCTACAAAGAAGGGTCAACAAATCTCTCCTTGTGAGAATGTTTCTCTCTCTTATACAGCAGTGGAGATAATGTGAATTAGTGTACACTGAGCATCAAATGAAATCTCCTGCAAGTGTTAGCATTGCTGTGGTTTGCTTATAACCTACACAACATTCTTCAAATGTTATATTAATTTAAAATGTAACTTCCATATACTTCTCCATGAGCCAGCATGAAATATTTAAAGCAGCAAATACATATGCTATTCAAAGCTCTCTCCTATACATTCATATTGGGAGAAAAGGACGTGCTTTTCAGCCTTTGCAACTCTTGAAGCAGATATTCTTTATTCCTCAGTTTATCACTGCAGAAGAATAATATACATATTTTACTTGGGTTTGTAAGAACACAGTTTGAGTTTTAATAAAGAAGATGGATAATGAAATATTACATTTTTTTACAGTTGAAAATTTCTGCTCTAGATTAATTTCTCTCAAGAAACACAGTGCAAGCAGGAAATTTGAGCTACAAATAGAGGTAGATTTATACACATGCCTTGTGCTGATCCACTAAACCAGAAATCTTTGTTCTCTCTTGTCAGTAGAGAAACATTTCATTTTAAAATCAACCTCCTTTTCCATAGAAGAAACTGTGGGAATGGGAAATGAATCGATCCCACCCTTGAAGCTCTCCTGCCCTACTGCCCTGAGCAGCTCATCTCAATGGGGAAGTCTCACCTGTGTCTCCATGGGGCAATAGAACAGTTCTCACCTTTCAGCGTAGAGAGGGAAATTAAAGAATAATCTCAGTCACCCTCAAAGATGAGTAAGGATTTTTATCATATTTAACTTGCCTTTAATTTCAATGCCCCCTGTTATTTAGTTATTTAATGCCTTAAAAAATTAATGCATTTAAGGTACTATTAGAAATGTGACTACTGTTAGTCCACACCAATCAGCAACCTGTAAAGGAAATAATTTTGCCTCTGGGAACATTAGTTAGCTCCCTCCTAAAATTCCAGTAACACCCCCCAGTCACCCATGCTGTGATCATCTCCTGCTTCTGTAGGCTT
The DNA here is from genome assembly GCA_024611195.1 of Ceyx melanurus. Lineage (NCBI taxonomy): Eukaryota > Metazoa > Chordata > Aves > Coraciiformes > Alcedinidae > Ceyx > Ceyx melanurus. The sequence goes on along the minus strand of JANHGL010012034.1, from coordinate 19,614 downwards.
CATCAACTCCAGCCACAGCTACTGTACAATTACTGATCAACATGATACCAAGAAAATACTGCAAAGTGTTTTTTTCAGGCTATGGAGAAAAAATAAGCCATACACTTGCCTTTACATTTTCTCTGCCCTTGTTTTGCTCAGCTTTGTTGACCCTTAATTAATTTTATCAAACATCTCTGGTGAAAAATGTCACCATCATGATTATACCAGGGACAATCTACTGCAGTGGTACAACTTCAGCTCTTCATCTCACGGGATCACATACTTAAGGTACAAACCACCCCCCCTTAAACAACTGAACGGAACAGCCTGCACCAGTGTTGTGATGCTGAGTCCCCCACACAGAGGTGTGAACAGTTATCCACCTGTGCAGTACCTTTCCAATACCTCCCTCACTAAATGAAGCCAGTGTCTCAGAAATGGCACCTGTGGAGCCATAGCCATGAGAAGAGTGGTCAGCTGACAAGGAGGAAAGCCCTGGGGAGAGCTTCCCAGCAGGAAAGTGAGCAGCAGAGCAGAAGTCCCATGGGGTCTGCCAGCTTGGATTACACAGCATCCAGAGCCAAGGAGAGACAGTAAAGGCATGTCTCACTGGAGGGAAATGTCTGAAGTGCTTCATTAGAGGGAATGCCACTGGGTGCCAGGCTGGGCAGTGAGAAGAGAAGCAGAGTGCAAGGCAGGCAGAGGGAGCAGAGCCAGGACCATGCCAAGCGGCCCTGATACGGAGGCAAAGGGACTGGTTAGCCAGACAGTGGAAAATATCCCTGAACATCTGAGCTGACTGGAAGTCCTCAGTGTCCTCCGCTTAGCCTGCTCTTGTCACCTTCTGTTCCGAGTTTTTCCAGCCACACTCCCCCTTTGAAACTTGCTGTTCCCTTTCTGCATTGGCACAGGAGGGAAAGAGACTGCTGGCAGAAAAAAAGTCAAGGTCTTTGTCCTGCTTAACATAAAAAAAGGATTCTATAGCAGAGTGATACATGGACTGTGTAAATGCATTAATCTATGATTATTTACTCTTGTGCTGATTCTTTAAATATTTCTGTATAGTCCATATTGCACTTACGCAACACCACTTAATGTAAAAAATCTTCTTCTGCATTTTTAGACAATTAATGCTTAGAACAACTAAGTTTGAATAAACATGTGCATACACACGTAGACAAATGACAAGAGACTGTCTCTTTTTATGTCTGTGTCAGTCCTTATCTGAGAGATGAAGTCCAAAAGAGACTCTTAAAGAAAAGATGCAATATATCATAATATCCAAGTATTAGCTTATTCCAATGCCTTTCAACTTCAATTTTAACAAAGGTCTTGGCTTCAGCACTGCTCTTTAGGTGATTACTGCAAGCTGTTCACTACAGGCAGGGAGAGGAAGCTCTGGGGAGACCTTCAGAAAGTAACAGAGGAAGGTCTGTGTGTTCTGCTCTCCCAGGTCATCCATCTGGGGCACATCTAGTGGACACAAAGCTCCAGTAGTTATGAAATGGTAGTGTATTACATACAAAAAGCTGTATATAGAGCATATTTCATAAAAACAAACAAAAAAACCCCAAACAAAAAAAACCCCAACAAAAAAAACAAAACCACACACAACAAACAAACAAAACAACAAAACAAAGGATTCGCCTGTCAAGCACTTAATTCTAAGATATGGTGGACACTATGGGTCCTAGGCAGATGTCTAGTTCTCTTCAGAGGGCTGGGTATTTGCTCCTCATTAGCCTCACTATCTTGAATAAACCCCGAATCTTAGGGTTCTGCATTCTTATAGAAACCAGGAACTTTTGCAGGCAACAGAGCCTTGAGATACTAAGCAATAAGTAGATACTAAGAGTATCTATTTCTCCCCTGGACTCTACGGGAATACCTGGGGTTATAGTAACAGGCAGCAACAGAACAGAATGGTATTTCCATTCCCTACTTACAAAGGACAGAGGACACATAATAAATCTTCTGTTTTCAACAACTACTTTCCTTCCATAATTCAGTGTGAGACTTGGAAATAATGCAAAATTATTTTATAAGGGGAAGAGTATAGCTCAACTTCTGTACAGTATTGTCGAAAGATTAGGATGATGATTCACCTCTTTCTGTTTTGGTTTTGTTGGTTTGGTTTTCACTTTGGGTGGTTTCACTTTAAACATAAAAGTGTTCACCCATAAATATCTAAGACAATTACCAACACAGTGCAACAATGTGCTTACTGTCTGCAAATGAGATATCAAATCACACTTTTTTCAATATTTTTTCTTTTTTTTTTTTTTAATATAATTTATACGTTGCATTATTGTGTTATTTTTTCAATAACAGCTCCATAGCTCAACCAAGCACGTGGAATGGCTTTACTAAATTCTGAGAGCAGATTTTGTCCCAAACACATGCAATTGTGTGATGAAATGGGGCCACTACTGTGTCTGAAAAACATAGCAGCAGAACACACCCCCTCTGGATATGATCCAAGGAACATTAAAAGGAAGAAACCTGTCAGTACTTTGGTTAAACACATTTAAATAACCACCTCTTTAAATATATTTTTAAAATAATGAAGTATTAGAGATTTTTAGAAGTGTGTATTTTCTACAATGAAGGAAATACCCGATTTATTTTTTTTTCTCTCCTATCCTAATATCAGGGTCATTTCCAAGGATCTGTACCACAGAAATGCACAAATGGTACACTCGGAAGCCTCAAATGACAGAATGAACAGAGGTAGGCAGCAATTAAAAATAAGATACCATCATTTTTTATGCAACTGAGGGACCACAAATCAGGATTAAGGCCGACTCGTAATAAACATGAAAACTGGCATCAGAGGGAACATATGTGCCCCAGAAAAAAACCCACAAAAATATCCAATTTATATGAATAAAAAAAAGCTGGAGACATTCAGAAGAGTAGCAAACATTGCCAACATTGCATTACGATCCACATATCCACATTATTAATGTCTGATCTAATGCCAAAGTTACACGCTTAGGAGCAGATTGTTGACAGAAGACAATCAAATTGAAATTACTTTCAGTCTGAATAAACACAGTAAGAACGTTAAATCTGACATTATAAATTGCAATGCTTTCATCATACATACAGGGAAATTTACAAAGGGCTTCTAAGCCTACAAGGGAATATCCACAAAACAACATAAGAAGAGACCCAAGGAATTTGGCCATTCACATGAACATGTTCTATCTGTCATTGCTTAGTAACTCTGGAACCTGCCAGTGACGCCAAGCCAACATAGCAAAGGGAAGGAGAAGCAGTTATTCCACATGCTGTGTGACAGCAAGGACTTAGATAAGGAAGAGAATTTAGGAAGGTCCCTGCTGGCTGAGAGAGTGTTGTGTGGAGCACACTCCCAAGCAGACATAAAAGAATCCATAATGTAACCACGGGAAAAAACCTAATGGAGAGTTTTATTTCTATATGCCTATGTGGACCTTATGTGCACAACAGTGGATGAGCAGACACTGCAGTCATAAATACAACAGTAGAGTCAGTGGGGAAACCAAGTCCACTGGAAACTGTTTCACTAGTTTCACTGGACAAAGCTCATTTAAGTCATTTGAGGATTTCAGTTTTTCCAAGATGCAGTATTTTGGGGGTGCCCCAGACCCTCTTTCCAACGGTTCCAGTCTGCTTCCATGTGGTGCCAGCCTTGGAGACTGCAGATGTAAAATTCCTCTCACAGAATAAAAAAAGATTAGCCACAAAAAATTAGTAAATGTTTGGATATCTTGATTATCATAGCTTTTCTTGAGAAAGAAGAGCTTCTATAAGTGGATAAAACAATCCAGGCAAGAGGCAATCTTGAACCTGCAGATTGATTGGTGTTGGGAATCCCTCCGGGGCACACTGCTGCAGGCACAGACATCCATCGATAAGCCTCAAATGGCAGCAAGTCTGGACACAGCAGACTCATTTGCTGAATACTCAATACCAGAAGAGTACAACTCCTGGAAATGCAACTTTCTTCGAATTAAAAAAAAAAAAAAAAAAAAAAAGACCTATGTGGATAAAGAGCAGCCTGAGGAACAAATAAACAGTGAAGACAAATCCCCCACCAAATCACTTAAGCAAGTTACCACTGGCTTTTAGAAGTAGGCTCTTAAACTTGACACTTTGGAAATGCTCCCTTTAAGCACTAGAAAAAATGTTAGGCATTTAGTCATGGTAATCAAAGACTTTCACATACAGTTAGAGGAAATTAAGTTAGAAAAGGGTAATGACATCTGCCCTCCTCATGGCAGAGTCAACTGCATCAATGGCCTTGCCACCAGGCACTGATCACAAAGGAAAACTGCAGACTCCAAGATTTGGGAACTCATTTTAGGATGCACAGCAGACCTTACTGGTTCACAGCAAACCACTGTGCCTCAGTAACTACAGCTTACACCTTCTGCCTGGTCATGGTCAATGTAAGAACACTATGATAAACTCATTGACTCCAGACTGGCATGATACTATGTGGCACCAGCAACTCAGTGGCAATTAAACAGCGTTAATGCTTGATCATTTAAGTTTCTCAGAAGCCTGATACTAGCTGTTGGTTTCCCTCTGAGCAGACCACACTGCCAAGGGCCAGAGTGCTGGTATTCCCCTTCCTGAACTTTTCCCTGGAGAGATGGGTGGTAGAATCCACAGAGCTGCTGTATTCCAGCAGCAGGAGGAGAGTATGGAGACAAGGAGGTTGCAGACCCCAATCTCCACAGCACCCATCCCAGGAAAATCCTGGTCAGTGTGATTAGAGAGTTTCAGAATACTTCTGTTGATGGTTCAGCAACTGCCACCTCCAGCAGTGCCTACTTCTTTCTGATGACTACAGAGAGAGTACACACAGTGTCAGGCTACAGCAGCTCAGATGCAGATATCTACATATAAATAGAAGTGCCTCCTGTGTTCCTGGAAGTTTAAGAAAAGCACAATAGAAGGCTATATGGTCAGGGGCCATATACTTCAAATAAGGAAAAGTAGATCCCTGAACTCCAAACCTACCTTGAACTGTGACCTCTGCTATGTGTGCAAGTTCCCCCTGAACAAGTCCCAGACTTCAGTATGATCAAGTCACCTAAAGAGCAGGTGCTCAGCAGGGAAACAGACTTTTGCCCCCTGCAGCTACAAATATTCATTACATCAGTGATTTCTCCATACTTGGAAGCACTGTGCCACTCCTCTGCCTTCAGTGTCATGAAAGATTCAAATGCTTGTGCCCAGTACTAGATGGCACACACAGTCACCTTCACCAACCCATGTAGGAAGGTCTTGCTGAGCATAGTGTCTGTAAGTACACAAAGCAGAAAAAAATAACAGATGTCACTCCACTGAAGAGCAAGTCTCCCCTGCCACCTGGGACTTTCCTCCTTCTAACAAATTTAAGCATGGAGATGCATTCCATTCTTCAAGTTGAAGCTTTTGTGGCCTTTCTGACATAGCTCATTTGTTTACTTAATGCCACCTGATCAGTTGTCAAACCAGACTGAAGAGCTTCAGCTTGTAGTAAAGCAAGTCCATCTGACTCTGCTCAGCCTGCAGGGTAGGCAGATCACTGCCAAGCACCCCTCATGCTACACGAAACCCATCAGCCTTCAGATAGCTACAGACTCTGCTTAGCTCTATTTGTTGTCACTCAATGATATTTACCCACTTTAGCCTCCAGCCCTGTTTATATTACAGGCAAGTAGTGTTTGACACCACTTACCCTTCTGGAAGATAGCTTTGGGGGTTGGCCAAAACACAACCTCAAGCACAAATTGCAACTGGACTCGCCTCCTGTGCTGGGTTGATTAAGGTTGGCTCCACAACACTGCAGCTGTATAACTCTTTTATAAATTGGCAGACTTAAGGCTTCATTAGTTTTCTTATTGATCTTCTTTCTTTCTTTGAAAATGGTACAACACATTATAGGAAGGGAAAAGCAAAGGGTTAAGTACTTTAAATAAGGGTATGAGACACCAAGTGTCCAACTAGAAACAGTCTCCTCTGGCATGCAGCATCAGGTCCCAGTGAAAAGACCTGGATAGAAAGTCCCAGTATGTCTTAATCACGTGCTCAATGCGCCTTATTCCAAATATCTTTCTTGTGTTTGTGCAGAGAGAGTTAAGACTGTTCTGGAACACTGCTTTCACTGTATGCAATAATTGCTTCTTACCAGAGCAACTCTTTTTAGAGAATATGAAAAAAACCCCAAAAACAAAAAACCCAACAAAAAAAAACACCCTAAAACAGACAACAAACAAACAAACAAACAACAAACCAAAACAGTTAATTCAGACCAGCTGCAGCCCTGCATTACAGGTGCAAATGAAAGCAACACAAACATTAATTTGTCTTCCATCAGCAACTTAACACTGACGTTCACTGTCATTTACTAGCTTGAATTAACATCAGTTTAAACACAGATACAGTCACTTACAGAAGTTGCTTAAAAATATGCCAATATCTTCTCTTTCACTTTGAAATAGCAGAAAAGAATTTTAAACTCCACTCATTGAAATGTGCCCTTGTGTGTCCTTTGATAAGGGCCTGTGCTGACACAGTGACCAGACACTGGCTGCACGCTCACTGGGGAAGCCAAAAGGGAACTGGAACATCCATCCCACTTGCAATAGCTACAGTCACCATTCAGCTCTGCTGCAAAGTACAATACATCTACATATATTGAGCCAGGAGATGTCTCCAGGGCAGGAGCTTTCTGAGGGGGCAATTCCTTAACTGTAGCTTGCTAGCCAAAGCATTTCTTTCCTTTAAAATCCATCTTTTTAATTTTTCTTGTTTTGTGTTGTTATTAGTATTGCCTATTTAAACCAGAATGCTTCACTAGTTTATAAAAGGCAAGAACTGCTACATCTCCAGCAGCAACCCCAAAGCAAAAGCAAATCAAATAAAAACCTACAGGACCAGCTGATGCACAGCCTGGACAGTCTCCTTGCATAAAGTCCTGGTACAGTGACAATTCACCCTCTGAGGGTGGTTCAAACACAGCAAGACAGTCATGTCCATGGAACTTTACATAAGCCAAAATCCAAGTTACATGAAATGGACATCGAAAAGTGGCCACTTGTTTCACCTACTCAGCCACAGCCAATTTCAGGTCCTAGACCTCTTCTCAGACCTGCCCTACCTTCCTCCCCCTGACCTGCACCTCCTAACCCAGAGTTCTGCCTTATCAGTGTTCATCCCTCCCCCTCATAAGCACCCAGCTCTTCCCAATGCACAAACAAGTTATTTCTCTTCTCAAGCACGTAGAAAAACCTTCTTCTCACCTCTCTTCTGACTTGCTTTAGGCCTCTTACAAATTACCACAAAGAAGCCCACATAGCAAGAGTCCAAGCCCCCTGCACAAGGAGGGTCAGTTGCAGCAGGTTGCTCAAGGTCACATCCACCTGGTTTTGAATGTCTCCAAGGATGAAGACTCCACAGCCTCTCTGAGCAACCTGCTCCAGTGTCTGATGACCTTCAGAGTAAAGAAGTGCTTTCTCATGTTTGAACAAAATTTCTTGTGTTTCAGCATGTGCCTATTGCCTCTTCTCCTACCACTGGGCCTCATTGAGAATCAAATCTGTGTATCTAGTCCACATCAAAGTCCAAAGCCCCTTCTGGCCCAGACTGCACCATTCATTGAAATCTCCTGATCAAAATACCCTTCCATCTCAGCCTGAGTTCCCTTGGATAAAAATAAGGAGACATATAATTTGAGTCTTCCTTTTTCTAAATCAGAAAACCAAATTTTTTACACATGCCTTTGAAATTAATCTCAAATTGAAACTAAGCCTTAACAGCTGATTATTTTTCAGGATTCTGTAATATGTCCAAGACTATTCATGCAAGAAAAGCATTCTGTCCATCACTGAATTTGATGTAAAAAGTCATATAATAAAGTCAGCAAGTTTTAAGGAGCAGGAGACATGAGTCTGAAAGCATAACATTGTATCTTCTCCTAATGCAGGGCTACTGAAGCATAAACAGATCTGTGAGAAATGTTTGAAAGGGAAAACTTTACCAAACAATCCATGACTTTTGCAAATTAACACCCCAATAATGTTAATGATTAAACTGAGTTAGGTTTAAGAGTGTATAATAAATAGATTTTCATTCATTAATAAATGCTAGTGGTAAGCCACAGAAAGCATGTCTTTGCTTTTGCCCTTTTAGTAAGTATCCTTTAATAAACTAAGAAATTGTGATAGTAACAGGACTCTTGCAGACCTAAGAGTACAAAAGTAACTCGTTCAACTTTTTTCAACTTTTTTTTTCCAGGAGGAAAAAAACCAAAACCATGCTGTGGTGAAACAACTAAACATTTCCAAGTCATCAAGCCCAATGAAAGTGTTTCAGGCCATTCTCAAGCTTCTGCACGTAAAGGAAGATCATTAGAAGATCATTAGAAGATTAGGAAGAGCATCCTAGTGCCTCCCCTACCTCCAGACCCTCACTCTGGGTAATATATTCCCAAGAGCTCCAATACGATTGCTATTTAAAAGCTCCAGACTCTGCCTGAAGGAGCTGGGTTGTCAAATTTCAAATCTGTGCTCTCTACACAGTACTCAGTTGTGTTTCTGCAGATATTTCTGTATTAGCTGTCCCACGTGGCATGCACTTGCCCTTTACACAGACATGACTGAAGCCTTACAGAAATCTTACTCTGTGTTCCTATTCCTCACTTGTTTCTACTCCAGACAACACAGCCTTCTGACAAGGAACTAGTGACCATTCAAAGAATAGGGGGGAAGCACCCACTGTGCCAGGATCCAGAGATTAACCATCAAACACCATCACCCACTCTACCCCGAAAAAACCTGCTCACATCGTGACCTTCGTCACATGTCTCAGAACCCACCTCCACTGCCCCAGAGTGGACTTGGGCTATCCCAGTTTTTCCAAATCTTTGATTTTGCTTTGGCAGGAAGCTAAAAAAACTACCCATAAATTGTTCTTATTAAAACTCACCTTCACAGGACTCAACAGACAGAAAAAGCATTGTCTGCAAAATACCAGACTGCAAGAGACTGCCTAGCATCATCATGGCAGTGTAACACAGAGCCCTTTCCAGAAAACAGTGAAGAACCCAAGATAAATATTGCTGAATTGCTGTGTGGCAGTGATCCACATGACAGCCCAGGGTTATTACCCAGGGCAGCCAAGGCTTTCACTGCTACAGGGTTGTACTTGAATTTGCAACACCATTTTATCTAAAATCTTTATGAGAATCAACTGGGAGCAGCACTTCAAGGATCAGGCTCTGCTGAAAAGCCAGAGACCTGGCAATCAAAACACACCACAGAGAAGAGATAGGCAGATTCAGAACAGACTGAGGTGCAAGGTCAAGAGAAGAATCGCAGGAGATGGGAGGAGGTTAATGGAGTAATATAGCAGAGAGCGTCCTTCGTCTCTCTCTGCACTCACAGCTGCCTGAGCCACATCCTGTGACTGAAGAGAATCAACAACAAACCTCCTTCGAACCAGCACGGCTGTCCAAGGAATTTTCCCACAGTAAGGATCACATTCATCATTCCGTGCCAGGAACAATATTGCATTGTAATGTCCCCAGGATTCCAGCAGACGGAAGAAAAAACATCCAACCTCAGCCACGAGCAAGCTCCCGAGAAGGGGCTGAAGCGATGAGAAGCAATCCTTTTTTGGCTGCACTAAAGCATGGATTTCTTATTTGTTGACCACATGGCCAGGCACAGGGATACGAAAACTGAAGAATAGAGACAAGATCCTAATAAACATTAAAAGGCTAATGACTAAGCAACCAAGCTTGAACTTACCTGTAAATTCATGGGGAAGCTGAAAAAGGACAAAACCCCCAAGCATTAGACAAAAACAAGTGTCAAAATTTGATGGATGTATATGACCAAAAGGAAACAAAGAAGAAATAAAAAAAAAAAAACAACCACCAAAAATTCTTAAGAAGAATCTGAAGTGCTTTCTTCTGTACAACCTAACAGATGTGTCAGTGGGAAGGGAACTTGGTGATGGCCATTTAGACAACACTACAAACTTCATTGTTCTTTAAAACAAACAAATAAAAAAACACCCACTGTTTCTAAATACTTTTCCAGGATTCTTGTTTTTAAGTTTCCCTAATGTGTAGCAAAGCTTACATCCTGTTAAGAATTAGACTTCTTATCTGTAATGGTCACTGTCATTTTTCTTCCTACACATTTTAAAAATAATCTTCCTCAGCATTTGTATGAGAACAGAATTTCACAGCCACTCTGTTTTTCTTTAGGTCTGGGACTGCTCTATGCTTTCTTGTAACCCTTACAACAAGGAAGCTGTAGCCTGCACAAAGAGGAAAGCATAAATTATGCTGTGACAGGTTTATAAGACTAACTCTAATAAATAAATCTTTGTAGCCTTCTAACCACTGTCTCCCTAGAAGAGCAAGGAGGGATCATTCTTCTGGCAGCCTTTTCAACTGCATCAATGTATTTCAGGAAAGTATATGAATTTCAGTGACACTGTCAGGGAAACCCAGACAGGTTTGCAGGCCAGAAGAAACAAGGAGGACTCCTCAGAGCCCCCTAGTCAAAGCACTGGCCTGGACTAAGACAGACTAGAGACTTGACCCTATTTGATAAGTTTTTCTCTTCTGCGAGGCATGCAGCTGGACCTCTCTTTTGGCTCTCCATGAAATGCCTTTTACCCCACCACTCTGCACTTTTCAGCCCAAGAACAGACTATCTGAATCCACCCCCACTTTTTGTTGTGGAACTAGAACATGCCCAACATTTTTTCCTCTGTAGACAATTTATTTTTAAATCCATGGTTAAGAATGTAGAATAATATATTTTAAAACAAATGTTCTTAGTCATCATTTCCATAATATTTCAACTCCTTCACAGGAAATATGATTCAGAACAGCAACAGAATAAAAAACAATGGTTTTCTATTAGCAAATGTCCACACTCATTTCAAATCTCAGCAATAAAAAGCTGAATAAAGCCTGAGTCTTTCTAGTGGCATTAACCAACACCTGTAGATCTGTCTGAAAGTTATACCATATTTAAGTATCACATAGTTGGTCTGCTACTGAAATGAATGCTTAAATTATGTTGTCCCTGTTAGGAGCATAACAGACCTTCTAGGTCTTCAAATAAGTAAAGTTTAATATATAATGAGAGATAATATAGATCTAAAAATATTTTGCCTTCCTCAAATTCTCACTGATCACAGGTGGCCTCTTCTAAGAAAGGTTTTTTAACCCAGATGAGGAGGGAGAAGTTCTCCTGCATCGAAATTCCCTCTTCTTAAAGGCACACCACAGATGCACAGAAAGTGAGGTTAAATGCCTGGCACTTCTATCAAACTGGTTCATTCCTTCTTCTTCCCCATAGTACAGCACTGACAAATAAAGGTAAGTGCAGTGATGAGGAAGGGTAGCTGTCAAGTCTGAAGTGGCAGGTTCAAATGTTAAGGTTTTGTAAATCAAGGTTCCATAAATACCAAGGCCATGGAGCTACCTCATGAGTCTCAGCAGGCAATTTCAGTCACGACCAGGATTTATTCCTTGCTTCCCTACTTACTGCATTATACCTTGGTACAAAGGTGCTCCTGACATAAAATGTAAAAGCAAATGAATCTCTTCACTGCACTTAGGGATCTTACAGGCAACAAGATACTAAACGTTTCTTACTGTATGTAGTTAGGGGAAAAAATAGGAAATAATACTCCAAATAAATTTCCATTAAATTGCTAAAATTTTTCTTTCCTTTAGTTGAATTATTACTTCGGCTTTTCTCCATGTAATGATTTTTAAAAAATTTCTTTCTACTGAAACAACTAGGAATAGGCTGAATGCAAAATAATAAAAGTTATCTGCTATTTTTCAAACCAATCTGTGCAAACACACACAACTTAGGTTCAAACTACAAATTCATAACCAAACAAGAAAATACACTGTTATTGATGTTTCTGCAAACTTTTTACCTATAGAAGCCAGTGAGAAATCAGGTATTGACAGCACTGTCAGCAGGTCAGACCCTTAAGAAAAAAATGTAACAGGATAATGTCACCCTGGAATTAAGTAAATTGTATGAAAAACCAAGTGGCAACCCAGACATACAATGGTCTGACTTGTATTAAGCATTTTTTTCTCATTCCACTAAAAGGTTAAAAGGCAGTTATAAATACTCCATTTTCTAAAATTGGCTTAACAGAATCAACATGGGCAGAATCATGGACCATGTCTGGTGTTTGAAAGCTACAGCATTTACTGCCCAGTTTGCCGAGTGGAAAGAACAGGATTTTCTCAGAGAATACACTGGACCTGCAGAAAGCATTTGCAGAAAATAGTAGCTGTGTCTTTGTCTAGACGTTACACATGCTCAGACCAGACCCTGTTTGAATCCCTGCTGTACTCTGAGGAGGAAAGGACATTCATCTCCATGGCCACGGAGCTCCCAAGGATACCTACCATCCAAGGCAGTATTAACAGGACATTAAATAAGAAAAGCAATTGTACCTCCACAGTCATTTTTTGCAATTGCATCCCCTTAGAAAACTTACTTGTCATCACTAATGAACAGGTTCTCACCTCATATTCCTGGCAGAGTCCAGCAGTCTCAAACCCAGGGTGTAAGTCTCCTGCAGTCCCTGGGCATTTAAGGCAGATGTTCCCCAGAGAAGGGGTATGGACATGCCACTGCCCTACTCACATGGAACAACCTGTCCAAAGAAACTGGCTAAACAAAAAAAGTTGTCTAGTTACAAATATCTTACCTCGAAAAAATCACATGAATCCAACATGTCCTACCAGTTGGACCTTATCCCATCCCAAAGCCCTGGGTTTTACTTAAAACCCCAAATCCAACAGTCCTTCCTGACACTTCTCATTTTTGACCACTGGTGGTAAAAGGACTCTATTCCTCTGGATTATTTTTCAAAGGCAGTTTTCCTGTTGTCCATAAAGTTAACAAAGCAGAAATCCAGCTTGGCTAGCAAGTGTGGTTGGTTTCTGCTTAATTGAACAGGAGACTTTCTAAAGTCAGGGGTCTCACTGGCAAGAACAGGACTGCTGCAGTTGTATGGAAAAGCTGTTGAGACCATACATTGCTGTGCCAGAAAATCCCCTCTGGCCCTAGCTGTCTACGAAGTATCACATCTGTGCTGTGATAGAAATGCTCTGAACCAGAACACAAGTTTAACTAAAAATTGTTTTTCTAACTTTATATGGGGATATGTCACACATGGTTTCAAACATGCCTAAAATCTCCCGAGTTTCTCACTAGTAAATAAAGAAGAAAGTAACAGTGGATTCCTTCAGTTTATGTTTCTAGCTATTGCTGAAGATGAAAAATTGTTAACAAACCAAGAGCAAGAAAGAAAACAAGTCTCTGATAAAAATCTATTAACCTAAAATGGAGCCCTACATACTGATTTGAGATAAAGAAGCAGCATTTTCCAAACACACCTACTGTTTGGAAATATCTTCCAAGATTATGGACTCCTCCAAGTCCATAAAAGAAGTAGCAAGTAGTGCATAAAATGTCTTTAATCTTGGCTCTAGAGAAAATGAGTAATGGAAAAATTCATCAAATGCCTACAACATACAAATTAAACAGTCAAAACCACAACACACAGTCAAGATCTTGTTATGAGTGAAACATTCCTGTCTATGACTTCACATCAAACTTTCAACATCCTTATTTATCTACAATTTCCCAACACTGTAAAGCACTTAAGCACCTTGTTACAAAGGTTTTCCAAAGAGGCCAATTTCAGGATTATAGAACCATTGAATAGTTTGGGATAGGAGGGCCTTTTAAAAAACATCTAGTCCAACCTCAATGCCATGGGCAGGGACCTCTTTCACTAGGTCAGGCAGCTCAAAGCTCTGTCCAACATGGCCCTGAACACTTCCAGGAACAGGGCATCCACAACTTGGGCAATCCTGAGGCTCACTACTGTAACTGTACAAGCTATCTTTCTTATGACCAACCTAAACCTATCCTCTTTCAACTTAAAACCACCACCCCTTGTCCTGTCACTACAGGCCTCAGTAAAAAGCCTGTCCCTGTGTTTCTTATAAGCCACAATCCATAGTTATTCTCAAGTGTCTGTCAGCTTGGCTTTGACACCTATTCACACGCAGCTTTCAGTGCTCCCCAGGTTGCCCAAGAGCATCAGATGGAAGGGTTAGCCCAAGCTTCAACCACCTACAGAGCTCCAGATGAACCTTTAAAGTATGGCTACATACAAACTAAATCTCACAGCATTTTTAGTAAATAATGCATTCCATTAGCTACAAGAGCTATAAAATTAAAACTTCTGGCCAGTCAATGCCCTTCTGCTACCATTTACGGTTAAGAATGCAAAAACTTGACCATAATTTCTTTCCCAAATTCTCCACAGCCTGTTCCAATTTTGGGACAGAATTCAGTCTAGTCAAAAATATTTTTAAACAATGTGGTTTATTTATAATCAGAAAAGTGATATTAGTAATTATCAAAATTACTAGAAGTTACTAAATTTAAAACACTTCATTTTCTTCTGTCCCCATACAGAGCAACAGATTGAACAGAAACTCTGAGCTCTGCTGTACATGGCTCAACAGAATCCCCTTCCTCCATGAACTGTTGCAGCCAGAGCCAGAAAAAAACCCAACCAAGAAGCAAAAAATCTCAAACCAGTCAAACAAACACCATATTATGAAATATTTATTTATTTATATGTATTAGAGTTCACCTACTTTGAGTACTACCATCCTATCTAAAAAAGATGACTGTAGAGGGAGATGCAGCAGTGGTGATAAAAACTGTAAGATTAAAAGCCTCAGTACTGTTTAGGTCACCTAAGAGTTAAAGGAGAAGGGATACTGTAAGCGTATGTACAATAAAGACTCAGAAATGTGAAAGAGAAGCCATTAGATAAAATAAGGGACAAACTGAGAACTGTACAAAAAAACCAGCTTTCCCTGAACAGATAATTTACTTGAAACTGTCATTACAAAAAGATTATGCTGATGGCAAGAACTAGCAAAACTCAAAACTGGAATTACAATAAGACTACAAAAGTGTAACAAAAGGAAAGCCAAGTGGCAAACTCACATGTGAAAGTAAATGAGAGATGAAGGAGACAGGTTACAATTGGCACCTGCTTATTAGGATTTATTTTACATTGTCTATTGCATATGCATCAGGTATTACCTGTTCTCAAGAAAAAAAATACACCACCCTCCAAAAAGATCAGTGCCCACCTCCCCTAAAAAAACCCCCACAGAAAATGCCCCAAGGACTCCACCCCAAAGATTTCTATGTTCTGCATAGTTTCTGGAGCCCAGCCTGCTAACAAACACAAAACCCCTTACATGGCTTGAAAAATCCCAAGAACGCATTAAACCCGTTACTTTATAGATAACAGGAAACTGGTTTATGATTTCCAGACTAACCTGAAGAAGGTTTCAACACACATTATACTATTTTTGAACAGGAGGTTTTCTTGTCTTCCCCAGTTAGCACTGCAATCCGTCACACTTACCCTGGCTATGTGACACTCTGCAAAAAGCAAAAAGCAAGACTAAGGCTGTGGCCTGACACGTACTTCTGGCTGCAGGTCAGACATCAAGTGATATTTCATCGCAAATGGCTGTCATCTGCACTGCCTACCTGGGCTGACCCCCGAGGGTCTGCTGGCATAACAGTACAGCAGCCAATAGACACGTCAGCTCTGCCCAAGGGATGGAGATTACAACCAGAACCAGCCAACACCACTGTAGGAAAAAGTGTTTGAGCTAACTGATATCATGTTGACTTGCCACGTCTGCCCCCAAGTATACCTGCTTTTTCAGCACAACTCAACAGTGATGATGCATTTCCCATAGGAGGCTTCAAATGCATTAGCATTCACACAGAATGAGATCTAACCAGTGATTCAGTTGGCTTTTACTCTCAGTACTCCCAAGTCAGGGCTATAGAACAGCCATGGATTCATTTGCCTTTAGAATAAAAACTGTCAAGATTTTGCAGCAGTATTGCAAATGGGTGTTAATTATATATCGTTAGGGAGAAAGAAAATAATCACTGTTTTGGTGAAGACAATACCTCTTGGTAACCTCTGGATCCCATTCTCTCACATAACTTACTGAACTCATGAGTCTGACCATTATAAATTAACTTTCATAGTAAATAAATCCAATCCTCCCTGAACTATTTCTTTTCAATCAAAGGTCCTTTCCCAGGAAAGCAGACAGCCTGGTTCCAAGCGTAAATAGAATAAATTAAAATAAATGCCAGCTAGTACACAATACACGTTATATGATGTGCTATGTTGGCTCCTAGAGGGTTTCACAAGGGATGCAAGTATTGAAAGGAAAGCTATTATATTCTAACTCTCCACACACAGCTAGATGTTAAAAACTTTTCACTTAAGTTTGGGTTTTAAACTGTAAATAGAGAATGACACATGGATTTTTAATTCTTTCTATATCATCATCCATGTTCTGCCATGAATTTAGGAAGGGGCTGGGGTGACATGGCTGAAAAAAAATAAATTCAAACACAACTGGAGGAAGAGTGTGAAACAGTTACTCATTTAGCATCTGGAAAGCAAATGAGAATTTGATACTTATATGATATTGGATAACATTTGAGAACTAAATGGATCAATCAGGCATTATCTGCCTTTTCCTTTACATATGAAGAACTGTTTTTATTAAAAAGTACACAGTAAGCCCCACTCAGATTTCATGTTAACTTACAGGTTCTCAGCATCAGATGTTACAATAAAATTGGACAAATTCACCTGCTAAAAATATTTCCATAGGAAACTATTTAACATGTATACTTCTAATGGCAGGGTAAGAAGAGTTAGAAGATGTGGTAAGCAAAATAAGGGCTGAATGCTTGTCTACCAAGGCAGCTATTCTTTGAAAGTCACTGCCCTTCCAAATATTTTATACCATATTAAATGCAAGAGATGACAAGGCTGAAATACTTATTATGCAAAGAGATGTAGGCAATGACTCACTGGAACAGGACACCTACTCTATGTCCTTGATATTCAGTGTTGGTTGCTGGTAGCCATACAAATTTGGGTTCTTTTATTCTCTCTTTGAACTCTCTAAAAATCTTAGTTAAGCGGCTATCTTGATGAACAGTAGGAAATATTTTTTTTCTATTTCCGAATATCTGTCATAAAACCCCATCACAGCTAAGACTATTACTAAAATACAGACAGAAAAAATATCTAAGTATTTAAAATGTTTCTAACTAGCATTTCTCATTATACATTTCTTTATATATTTATAATACATTTTCCTTACAAGTTTCACTTAGAACAAGTCACACACACAGATGAGTTTAATAACCATGAAGAAGACAGGGATGCAGCATTACAGAACACTGAGACCTGCTCAGCACACAACCTACTCTAAACCATACCTTCAATGCTATTTTTCATCTTTTATCACAATTTATCTTTGGACTGTCTGGATAGATCACATAAAGGTGGGAGCTAGCATTTTATACACAGCCACATAAAGACTAGTCACCCAAGCCCCAGTCTAGATGAAACTCCACAAATAAGGTCATGGATAAAATACCAATGAAGAAGACATGTGCTATTCCAGAGGTCTCTGGTGCTGAAAAGCATGTTTTAACCATCTGAGCAGTTGCAAACACCTACATACTTGTATTTTTAAACTATGCCATTGTGCATACACAAAATATCAATGGTAGTCCACAGAAAGAACATAAAGCTACTGAAGAACAATCTGAATGAAGACAACTAGAGTTCAGTTGATTCGATTAATGAAAAAAGCAATGATTTATAAAGGAGCAGCCTGCTATAACATTCTTTTGGCAAGGCAAAAATAAGCATCAAAGGAAGGCAATTACTTCTTCCCTTACAAATCCCTGATAAAAAAAAAAAAAAGTCAAATGCTGAAAATGAGCAATCTACTTATTTTATAAAAATGACATTGAATCAAAAGGGATGTTAATTAAGATTCATATCAGTGTCCATAGTTACAGGTGGCCTGAATGGATCTTTTGTGGGGAGAATTGAAAAAAAAACAACAAACCCAAACAACTACTACCTTTAATTTGCTTATACATATACAAAATCAACAACATAAAGTATGTCTCAGTGTAATTGCAAATGCTCAGGCAGATGATACATGAGATCTATCCAATAACAACTGGGAGCCAGCCAGAGTTGGGCACACATCAGACTGTGCTTATAATGGGCTCCACAAGAAGCAACCCCAAGTTGTGGTCCAAGAAAGGGCTGCACATGCAGAGATGTTCTGAACCAGCCTTCACAGAAGGCCTTCTGCTGCAGGCTGGGCTGTGCTGCCAGAGTGCAGCCAGTGGCTCTGGCAGGGGATTGCTCACCTGCAGCACAGCACAGGTCCTGCTCAGTGTTTGGTGGCAGCTCCTCAGATGCTGCAGGCTGCCACCCAAGGTGGCAGGACAAACTAGCAACACACCTGTCAGTGCCTTTTAAAAACTGAAGTCTGCTAAAACACTCTGTAGCAATAATGGTAGAGGCAGTGGGCTGAGCAAAGGCAGGCAGGTCGGTACCAGTTACCTTAGCACTTCATTGTCCTTGTTGCCTTAAAGTCAGTGATCTGCAAGGAGCATCAGCACACAGATGCAGCACCCACCAGCACTGTTTCAAACTTGCTGTCTAGATCATTTTGTGGTAATCACTTCAGGAAGACAAGTATGAGACTTCAGTCATTAAACGGTCTTCCGGTCCTTAATTTTCCATTTTTTGTTCTACCTAAGCCAGTTTTGTGGTTGTCACTATGGTTTCTCCCATTTACCATAGCCCTGGATCTGAGTTTCATGAATCTCATCTTTCATCTGATTTTGTAAAAAATCTAGAGAACCACCTTGCAAACTCACTTCTGAAGGGTGGGATTTGACTTTGCCTTACATCAGCTGCAAGATGGCCCTACAACTATATTTCTTACCTATCATGTGACTGTGTTCAACAACACTTTCGCCCTGTGAACAACTTGATGCTGTACAACAGCAGTCAAAGGTCTTCACCTGGGGGGCTCCAACACATTCCCAGGTTTGCTGCAGGGGGCTGTGCCTGCGTGTGCAACTCGTCTGCTATTGGAAACCCGCAGCAACCCCACATGCAGCCCAAAGTCTTTTTAGTACTACATTTCCCACAGGCCACAGCACCTCTCCCATCCTTGGATGCCTCCTGTCTTTAACAGGATGCCCTCTAGTGAGTACACTGCACATGGACTTCTCCGCTCCTGCCCACATCACTGCACATTATACGAGAGAACTTTTCAAGGCAGTCAAGGCAAAGCAGAACGCGGGGCCCAGCTTGGCACTACAGAAAGGCCAAGAAGGAAAACTAAAAAAGACAAGGGGAAAAAGGTACCGACAGACTAATGGCAAAGATCAGACATCTGATCTTACTGCTTCCATCCGAATAGCAACTGCTAGGAAATGCAAGTGACACAAATGCAAGGGCACTGGCTTCTAGTTAGTTTTTCTGTACAGTAAACACCTGCTGAATTGAAACTATAATTTTATCCCCTTCATAAACAAATTCAACTAATCACAGAGTCACAGAATGTTAGGGATTGAAAGGGACCTAGAAGATCATCTAGTCCAACCCCCCTGCCAGAGCAGGATCACCTAG
>JANHGL010012033.1:8636-41182 GCA_024611195.1 Ceyx melanurus | reverse complement strand
GACACTGTCTGCAAAACATGCTGCTAATTCTAGAAAGTGCAGCTAGTTAGAAAACCTGAGCTGAAAAGTAAAATCACCAAACAGAATTTGCTTGGTTTTCACCCAAACCAGGACACAGACTTAGCAAGTCAAAGTATAAACCAGATGCTTTTAATTCTTGCAGAGTGACTGATGGCAGTTTATACTTGTGTGTATTTAAAATCTACAGGTGTCTTGAACATCTATTTTGTCTGGTTTTAAAACCATAGACACTTAATGTTCTTAACAAATTAAGAATGACTTATAATATCCAGGCACCAAACTTCAGTGCTCTCAGAGTAATTATTTAGGCTGAAGGGTTGGAGTTTGTTTCATGTTTATCACTCAATGGATATTATTGCATGAGTAGATTTCACAAGGCCAATAAAAAAAAGGCTTCTTGTTACCTAGAAGTGATTAAACTCCAGCTTTGTGTAGTAATGACCTTTAGCTTCACCCTTCACAACTCAAGACTGGTTGCACGACTTCAGCAAGAATCACTTTTAATCAGCATTCAGGGATACTCCACAATTTTATTTTCACTGGCAGGTATCAAAAACATGCCTGTGAACCCTGATATTGAAAATGGGGCTGGAAGAAATTTTGGAACAAACACTTCATTCGATTTCTTTTGCTCCCTTTTGGGGCATATTCTTCATTATTCAAGTGTCAAGTGAACTTCACAAAGGGCAAATTATTAAATTTCCTGTGTGATAGTTACAAGAAGTGCTAATGTAACCATTGATATTTTAGATAAACAAAGGAAATGGATCTAAACTGAGATTGCAGCTATTGAGCTTTCTATCTTACCCATAAAATGTAGTAAAAGAAAATTTGGATTATCACGTTTTAAAAAACA
This sequence comes from Ceyx melanurus, assembly GCA_024611195.1. NCBI lineage: Eukaryota > Metazoa > Chordata > Aves > Coraciiformes > Alcedinidae > Ceyx > Ceyx melanurus. The sequence continues at coordinate 40,305 of JANHGL010012033.1, read as the reverse complement.
CATGCATGCAGACACTTCTGTCAGAAATTAATACTCAATATTAATACTCATAACCAGCTCAGAGATTTCAAAATTGACTAGATTGATATAATTCATAGAGCCTCTGCTAGACTACATGTCATTTGTCATCTGTTTTCTTTGTAATTTAGTCCTGAGGAGAAAAATTATCAACATTTTCATTAACTGATGTGGTTTTTTTTCCTAATCTTATAGGAAAAAAACCTATATGAATAAGTTTGCCCTCAGCTCTTCTTTTTCAGAACTGGGACATAGGTGATGTTTCCACAGCTGATCGTCTATTTTATGTCATTGGTCATGTGTTTTGGTCACTGAAATCACAAACTACAGCACCACTCAGAAACAAGAAGCACAGAAAATATACACAGACAAGCCAGCATGACAGAACGTAAGCCCATGCATCTTCTAGCGCTTGTGAACATGGTTACTCATACCTGCTTTCAAAACAAGCTGAAAAAAGGCTATCCACCATTAGCAATTTAGCAAGGCTTGATAGGGAGTCCAACCTACTCAGATGACACACTCACTGCTCAGAGTTGCTTAGGACTCCCAGGAAGGTTTTCATTGGTGAACTAATCATCAGTCTTCATTCACTGGGAAGCAACTATATAGGTGAAAGATGACAAAACACCACAATCTGGATTCATTTGCTGTTCAAAAAAGTTACGTACTTTATGTACCACGGAGAACGGGTGGAGAAGGAAAAGCAGTTACACCTCTACACATAGCTCAGGTAATTGGCTTTGTTCCCTTCTCAATTGACTGCTGTCGTCCCTTCCTCCTCCTCCCCCATGATATATAACATGCATCTAGGAGCCAAAACCACAGATGGTATCAGTCACTCCAGCTCTTTTGAGGCGGTGAGGAAACAGCCACGTACATTGACTGAACAGGGACCTGCACAACTACTAATTATTAGTATCTATCTCATACCTGATAACATCATTAAATTGTTTCCCACATCCAGGATGTATCACAGACTGGAGCCAAAAGACTTGCACACCAGTATTGTCTCTTTATAACAACTTTGGAACCATTGCACTCATTGTTTTTTATTCTCCTCAGAGACATTTGCTAAAAACTAAGAGGTGATTATAATCAGTAGGTCTAGGGTGATACTTAGTCTTGCACTTTTATTAATGTCCATTGATACAGGCAGGTTCCCCCACTCTACTCAAGAATACTTAAGATTGTAAATGGAAAGTGTTAATACTGGTTTACTCTTCAAATATCATACAAGACTCAGATTCCAGCACCAGTTAAATCAGGCCTGGATCAACAAAAGCTTCATGGTCTTGACCAGTCCTGACAGTATTGAGTGCTGAAAGGACTTTGCTATTTAGCCTTATCTCTTGGATCATGAGGAGCAAACTTCTTCCAAAGATCACATCCATAGCCTTTGGAAGTGAAGCCAAGAAGCTCCGCCTGCCAGCCCAGCCTGCTTACCTCACCTCACAGATGAATATTTCTCAAGCAGCGTTAAACACAGCAGCTCTCTTGCTCCCGTTTCATAGATGGAGGCAGCTAAAGAAATCAATCAAATCAACACAAGAATACTCCGATGAAGCAGGCTTAGCCCACTTGCCAGTCCAGGATGCTCGATAACCTTTGCACACCTTCAAAAGCAATGGTGCATCACGGTAAGACGAGCAGCCCTTCAGAGATCCCAGCTACACCGAGAGCCATAAGGGAGCATGTTACGTCACAGGCCACTTCAGCTGCAAAGGAAACTCACTCCTCAGCACTCGGGCATGATGAAGGAGAGGCCCCTACACAAAGCAATAGGGAAGAATATCAGAATGTGTTCGCATGCTCAAAGTGCAATCTAAGAGGCACCTTTATTCAGAGCTCCACACACACTTGGGGTAAAGGCGCGTCCTGCTAAAATCCCAAGTGCGCAGGTTCCGCAGGGCCGGGCTCAGCGCTCACAGCGCGCTGCTCTCTTCCAAAGCTCTTGCGCAAGAGCCGTATGTTTAACATTTCTAACCAGCCAGAATTGCCCTTTATATTTGATCAGGAATATTTTTTTTTTTACCTTTGAACCTGTTGCAATGCAGGTTCAAAGGTTACCTGGGTGCAGTGTTGCCTGTTTATTAAAGCCACACACTGATGATTCGGGGCTCAGTCCTGCCACGGGAGCTGGGGAAGCACCAACCCTTGAACACCCACTTGGAGTTTTAAAGCAGTGAAAGAAGAAAGCTGTACTGGCCCCTGCACCCTCCTCCAGAGCTGAAGGAAGGTAAGCAAAACACTCCTCACCCAAACCCCTGTTTCCCAAGTACTAACCTTCCTGCTCCTGCAGAGGAGTACTACAAGTGGGATAATAGCCTTAATATGCTGCAATGCCTGGATCCAATGCACTCATCATACTGTGTGCTGTTAAAGGCAACAGCTGACTAATTGGCTGCATGTTATTAAAGAAGCAAGTCTGGGCTCAGGGGTGGCATTTAGAGAAATCACAGCCCAAGCAACCACCTGAACACGCCCTGTTGTTATAGACTGGCTGGAACTGGAAACCTGACTACCGTCCAGGTTGAAGCCATTTTCTTATCAGTTTGTTAGCTACGTCTATTTAAAGATACAGAGTACTAATGCCAGACTCCCATTCATATTTATGCTTAAAACAGAGTCCAGAAATAGAAGAATCATTTGGTTCCACGGCATTGCAGGCAGGTTTTGAAATCTTGTCAGGAAAAAGATATATGCTAGATCATTTATATACACAAGCTTATTGGTGATGTTCACTACAATAGGACCTTACTCTTTGATAATGCCTTTTCTAATGTTTTAAAAGTACTGATCTTAAGAGTATGGCACACCAGGCTGCTGTCATCACCATGGTACAACTACTTGGTATTAGAAAAGCTTATCTTATCCATCCCTTATGCAAACCTTTTGTGACAGTGACAACATAAAGCAAGTTACTTGAATTCTCTATACATGTACTCTACCTACCACTCATCTTAATTTGCTAATGTGTATGAAAGTTGCAGATGTACATTTTATATACATATATAAAAAGAAGCAAAAGTTATTCATGAGTTTGCTTTATTTTTTGGCAGAAAATTACTATCAACAAATGGATTTATACCTTGTAAAAATCTGAATTTTATGCAGATCATTTGAAGTAGTATCGAAAACTAAAAGTCTAAAAATTTGCATGTCACTTCTTATGCCTACTGAGGAAAGAGCATCAGCTGTATTCTAATTCATGAGCATTAAACAGAACCAAACACAAAGGAGATGCTATCCTCACCAAGGTTTTTCTGTGTTCATCCCTCAATCCAATTTATGCTGCAGCTGTGAGACCCCCTGAGTCCAGGCAATGCCTTACCAGCCCAGGGACCTCCACATCACACACTGGGCTTGTGGCAAAGCAGGTAGGACAATGCTGTGGGTATGGTCTCTTATACCTGCAGCCAAAGTCAACACATGTGAGATATACAGCATTGCTACCCAACAGCTGATCAGGAACAGGGCAAATTCACTGCTTTTTTTTTTTTTTCCCTTCTTCTTCCTGGAAAAATAATAGCCTGAGGCCAGTTATCAGAAGGGCAAAAATCCTCAGAGAGGCACTCAAAGAAGGCGATAATGAAACTGGCTGGGCTGGGAGCCTGGCCTTCTTTCCTTTCTTTGTAAGGGAAGTTACCTTTCTTTAAGCATTAGTGCACTCTGGCTGGAACTATTAAAGCTGAAGCTTATTCCATGGGAACAGGTCTGGGTAGGCAAAAACGAAGGCAGAGGAGCTTCATGTAGAAAAAGCTATTTATTTTTCACCTTCAGGGAAGGTTTACAGCAAAATCAGGGAATTAAGTCTTGGACTCTCTCAAAACACACCTACATTGCTAAATAATGCCACAATTACAGTGTAATCTAGCTTTACTTGAATAGCATAAAGTTTACCATGGCAATAAAAACATAATTGCAATTATTAGAGGCTATGCATTTCAGCAAGCCAAGGTCCAGGACAGGTTGTATTCTGAATGCAAGTACATGCAAGTACATGCTATATTATTCCCAGCTATAGTTAGTCCAGCTAAGTAGATTATTCTCAAATCATGTAGCATAGAAAAAGTTTCAAATTGGCAAACTGTTAAGTTGGAAAACAATTCCAAGATCTGAGGTCAAGACACTAAAGAAGAAAGAGAGAGATAGATGAAGCTACTGTCCTCCCACGCCTCTGCACCTGCTGCAAAATTCTAGTTGTATTACACAAGTATTAGAGAGAAACTTGTAAACTGTAACAGCTATAAACTTCTAAACAACTGCAACAACTATAAACTTCTAAACTGCAACAACTATAAACTTCTAAAGAAATACAACTATAAGACCATAAAGAAAACCCCTGTCATAGCAGGAAATAACATTGAAGTTTGTTACATGATTTGCTGTTACCTTGTGCAAATAATTGCATGTATGTAAGTCTGCACCATAGCAGAAAGAACTAGGTAGTTTTTCTGCAGGGAAAAATAAATTTAAAAAAATCAAACCCTACCAAAATCAAATAAACCACAAACCAGCAGCAAAACTGGGGATCCAGCCAACCATCAAGTATGTTACTGCAGCCTATGAGAAATGTGTACTCAGAACCTTGTCAGTATTACAGGCTACAAAACCTCACCTCAGCTTAACATACACATAGCTATAGAGAGAAAATTGCTTATTGCTGACAGCACAATTTTATATACAGAGAAAACAACAGCAAATAGATATAAGCAATAAATATCAAATAAAGTTTCTAAATACTTTAGTCTACTTTTCACTTAGCTTGTCAGAAATTTTGTAAATTTCAATAATTTTTCATCAACCAAGAAAAGCTCAACAACTTCCTCCTTATTACCTTTTTTCTTTTTTTTTTTTTTTTTTTACTAACCTCTTCAGTTCCCTCATGAAAGTTCCTCCCCTTTACAAGCTCCTTTCCCAGCATGCTTTTCTGCTTGCTGATTCATTTAAACCAGGGAGAGGGAACAAGCTGTAGCTTTTAATATGACTGTTACCTAATTGATGTTGGTTTGTTACTGTACTAGCAAGGCTGCTTTTTACTCAAAGAAAAGAGTTTGGCTTTCTACCCCACCTTCAAAATGGTAGGTGGTTTTGATCACTTCTGTTCGGTTTCTCTGTATTTGCTCTGAAATATTTTCTGTATAAGTAATGAAGTTCTGCTTTTTTTGTTTGTTTGTTTTATTGCTAATGGGCTTGTTTGTTGTTGCTCACATGGGCTTTACTGTAACACCTGCACAAGTGCAGTGATTAGCTGTAGGGCTCAAGATAAAGAGTTTTTCAGGATCCTGCTAGGAAATCTCTGGTAGCGTGCTATTGATTAGATGTTAACCTTAAGCTGGATTGAGTTCAGATATATATTTGCTCTTTGCCTTTTATTATGTAAGTACTGTAATAATATCTAGTGATAAAACACATTAACATGAATCTATGAACATCTCTAACTTTTTAATATTTTTTTTTTCCTGTATGGCTATGTAAGGTGCTTTCTTACTCCAGTTTTGTGTGATTTTTCCAGGGGAGTTTTACTTCTAGCTAATTAAACCATGCTTGTTGTGTGTCTACAGATAATTCCCTATTAATATTATGTTGATATATGTATGTTTTGACCAAATGTGATTCTGTATCATCTAATAGGATAAACAATAATAGAACACAGTATATTTTTTTATTTTTAAAACTTCAAAGGGCTGCTTGAACATACGCTATCTTCCTGAATATGTACTTAATAAGAAGCAAACCTGATATAAAAAATATATATACATGAAAGTTTGGCTTTTAGATTTATCTTACGGAACTATTTTTAGTACTAAGCAGTGTCACAGTGTCATTGCCCTCCTGATGGATGGACAGTAATATCAGACATAGTAAAATTCTTTATAGAAAGTGACCTTTGTATTTGAGTATACTGAAAGCCTGAGTTCAATAGGCTTCATAAGTGAGGCCCAGAAATAGCATGTAACTTTGAGTCTAAAACCACAGAGCACTATACTTCCTGAAAGTTAAGTTACTGAGGCCTCATTCTTTCCCACCCCCTAGCAGAGTGCTTCTCAGCCAAGATCAAAGAGTACTTGAACTGTTTGGCTCTGCCTTTCATAAGAAGTATTCTAAAAGCAAAGTCTAACTAAAGTGTGGTTTAGGCTTAATGCATGCTACTGTGGATTTTACATGGCTCTGTTCAGCAGTTGCTGCTGAGGTTTTGCACTTTAGCTTCTCTCTTGATGATAAAACTTAGATGTTCATAAACTCTGCAGAACACAAGACTTTTCCTTGCTGCAGCTGGAGGAAGATGGGATATAATGCTTCCAAGGAGTGAGGAATGGCAGAGTGGCTTGTATCTACAGGACACCAGGCAAGAGCTGTACTGTGTAAGCAAATGTGAAGAGTTAGCTACTGGTGTTTAGCTAATCAGTGACTCCAGTATAGTCAGTTGCACTTTACTCTTCCTGCTTGGAAAGAGTCAATGTTGCCTCACTAATTGTGATAATGAATTCTCATGATCACCTCAAAAAGCACATGCAAACTCTTTCTTGGCAAACTTGAGGCAAGGAATATAATTTTAGAAAACATTTCCTCCAAGAAGTGCATGACCATTGCTTCTGAAATAGTGCAAGTACCAAAGGTTGTTTTCTGTCTGTGAAGAACTGCTGTGATGGAGATGACATTGGTTTCTTGATACTTATGTGCTTGGAGACACAAAGCTCAGACACTTTCCAGTGGAGAGAATTTCCTGACTTGGAGAGAATAGGGACTAACTGTTTCATTCCTTTTAGATTGTGAAGAAAATGCTGGGCAGGGAGGGAGAGAAGAAGGGAGGGAGGAAGGAAGGATGGAAGGAGGGTGGGAGTACAGTACAAGTGAGAACAAGTACTCCTGAACTCAAGACTGTAAATTGTATGCAATCTCTTCTGATAAAAACTAAGCCTTTGCACTCTGGAGCCTACTGCATCTTATCCCTGACCATTGATCAGCGCAGACAACCTAAGTACGCTTTAAATGTCCAGCCTCTTATTGCACAAGAGACCTAATAGGTCATTTGAGACATCTTGTGCTTTTTATATCTTTCTGGTCCCTGGGAGCTGAGCATTTCCAAAATCAGGGGTTTCAAGCACACCACCCTTGTCCCTCACATGCTTAAGCAAGCAGCTTCTTATCAGACTTGCCCTGCAGTGGAAGCTGGTATCTGTCAACAATGCCCTGGATTTGTCTTGTGCCTCAGTAAGGTGAGTTTTCACTCGGTTATCTAAATTGTGATAGTTGATCTTCTTCAGAACAAGAGGAAATGGCCTGAAGTTGAACCAGGGGAGGTTCAGGCTGAATATTAGGGACCATCTCTTTACTGAAAGGGTTGTCAGGCATTTAGAATGTCCTGCTCAGGGAGGTGGTGGAGTCACCATCCCTGAAGCATTTAAGAGCCAGGTAGATGTTGTGCTTAGGGACATAGTTTAGTGGTTTTTGATAGGGCTAGGAATAAGGTTGGACTTGAGGATCCTGAAGGTCTCTCCCAGATGAAACAATTCTATGCTAGATCAGGTATTATGTACACATAGGACATTTGAATTTGTGGGTCAAGCTCTGTTGTAGCTGTCCTAACACTGGGAATTGAGACAAATCTGCTGACTGTTGCTACAGTTTGAATAATACTTCTTATGTTCTTTATTAGGAATGATTAAAGCCCATCCGTGGAAACAATGTTGGAAAGTATAAGCAAAACACTGTAATTATTCTATTAATCAAGTAGGGGAATCAAAAAGTCTTTCAGATATGAGAAGTGTGGTTTTGTTTATTGCAAACAAGATCTAGGTATCTGTGCTTTTTTGACCACAACACTAACTTCCGTACCTTTAAAAGATGTTACGTTTTGACTCTCACAAGTATAGTCTATTTAGTGCTGTAAGTGGTCTAATGAAGACAGTTACTAAGGGGGGAAGAAAAAAATTCTAAAAAAAACCCCTAACAAACCAACAACCTAGAAGCAAATAAACCTTCCCAGGCTTTAGAGAAACTTATCAATAGGTTTGTCTTTAAATTTAAACAAAACAAAAAACAAACCAAAAAAACAACCAACCCAAAAAACAAACACATTAGTCTTTTACAATTTAAATAATCCTTGACTAGCTAGCTATAACAATGCTGATTAGGTTACCCTGGGATTAGACTACTGTCTGGTTCCTCTTTCTCCTAAGAAAAAGACTTATGTAATTAATTCAGATTTTGAAGGCAAAAAGCATTGCTGCATTTAATTTTCAGGTTTTCTTGAACTTGATCTAGTGTTCTCTCTTGACTTTGAGTTCTCTGCTCCAAGCATCGTTAACCTTCAGGGGCTGATGTTCAGCCTTCCTAGGTGTCTTGGCACAAACTGCCATGCAATTCACTGAGTCAATGAGGAGATGATAATACCCTGATGGAAAGATTCTCAGTGACTTATCTACTGCTGCATGGAGCATTTTGGCTTAGTGGGTTCTCTGACCACAAAAAGGTCAGGCAAGTGTTCTCTGCTAATTCTCTTTCAAATAAATTCATGTACCAGACAGTAGATATTTCTGACAACTGCACTTATCTGTGTTATTATGCAGAGTTAACAATAAGCAGCATTAGTATGTTATAGTAGCGGACTTGGCACTGTAGACATGATACCCACTTCCGTTTATTGCCTCAAGCATGAGACTCTAAACAGTCTTTCTGGTTTCTATGACATTGGTCTTGAAATAAGCATGAGAGTATATTTCAGCCATTAAAACTAGTACAGCTGTACAAGCATGTGGTCTCTACAGTTTTCTGCATATAGTTCTATTCACATTCCGCTGTTTTATTAAAAAAAAAAAAAAAAATCGTGTCCAGGGAAGAGTCATGCAAAAGGCACTGAGCACAAACTCCTTATAGCCCATCTGGGGATGGAGTGGCATAAAAAACCAAACAAAAAACAAGAAAACCAACTTAGTAAAATAGACCAAACTGGTTGCTATTAATCACCCTTCAGGGGATTTAAACGTGACTACTCTGGTATCCCTCTAAAAAGATGAGAGTCGATATGCCTAGGTCTAGTTCTGCCAACTTTTAACAAGCTAACCTTCCAACACACATGTGATTTGCTCCAACTCTTTGATCTAGTAGTGCACTCTGAGTTAAATAAAGTTTGTATATCCAACTCTTCATGTTGTACAGTGGACATGCCTCCACCAAGTTTCCTCTGCGCTCATACTATAAAAAAAAAAGTAACTTGTTTATGTTAACAACATATGAAGTAGTTGATTTGCACCATAAAGCAGGTACTGTTTAATCACCTACAGAAAGCTGTTTACTAATTGCTCCAGTAATGGCTTATAAGGCCTAATGAATACATCATGAAGAGCAGCTGATTGCCAGATTCACTTTATTAATAATCTTCAGTCTTCCAAACAGAGCAGTGCTATAGAACCTAAACTAAGAAGTAGATTTTCTTGAATGTAAACTTGATCAGCAGACCCGGTTTTAGGGTACTTTTTTTTTCTCTAGGCTTAGCAGATACAGGCCGAAGGGAAGGGCGTGGAGATGGGTTATACCATGTGCTGCAGACAAAGCACGTTTCTGCTTCCTAGGTTTGATATACCCAGTGAATGGAACTTCCAGTGACAGTAGAAAGCCAAGGGCAGTTTCTGCCTTTCTTGCTGTAGAAAAATTTTTTTGAACACTCAATACATAAAACCAAGGTCATGAGTTTGAAGGGAAGATTTCTACTCTAAGCCTTAGTTACAAAGATGTCTAGGGAGTTGGTGCTTTTCAGATATATAGGTGACATGCTTTTGGCATCTTGGACTTGATGACTCAGAGGTACCATTTCTTATCCAGCTGCTGAGTGGGCAAAGCATGCCTTCTCTCACCAGAGAATACATTAGGTTGTTGATTAACACAACCACTGTAAAGTACAAAACCATAAACCAGATATGAGTAATTCTGCTCAATCTGGGCTCAGAGACCCACAGTCTGATTTAGGGGCATAGCTGAATTTACTGATTGGAAAACACATTCAACTTTCCTGGAATTATAGTTAAAGGGTAACTGGAGCCCATAGCTCCAGAATGCCTGGTATCCTTCTTCTACAGGGGTTTAGTTAGTTGCTAGCTGACATGCTATCTACTGATCAAGTTTCCTTGATTCTGCATGAAAGAATTTGAAAGGATTTGGTTATTCATCTTGCAAAGTGTGATGTGTCATGTCCTCAATAGCTATTTGGATACTACCAAGTTGGTGAGATCTGAGTAGTTTCAGACAAAAAAGTCACATGTACTAGATTTGTCTTGGCCATTCAGTTTTAAACATAGAACATTTTGGAGATTCAAGTACTTGTTTCAAAGGGAGAAGTCAAAGGTAGATGTCTCTCTTGTAAGAAAACCTGCATTCTCAGTTTTTGCTTTGTTGCCTTTTAAGAAGTAGACTGGAAGATACAAGCAGCAGAACTGCCTCTGTATTTCTCAGCTAGTGTTCTATTGCATACACTGACTTAGAGGTCACCATTTCCTAGTGGAAAGTAACTTTCATAGTTTTGACTTGTCCTATTATCTCACACTGAATAAACTTTCACTATCTCAACTACTTGTCCAGAATAAGCCAGTCTTTCCAGTATGAACAGCTGATCATGAAGATGCTGCTTGTCCTGCAGATTTATATATGTACAAGTAACAAACATGTAATTTAGCAATACCAATACTATTTTAGCAATAGTCTGTCCTATGGTGCTGCTATAATATTGAGTTTTCTTCTTTCCACTGCTCACACTGCTGAACTGTAGGTACTTTCTGATTATATTTAATTTGGGAAATTATATACTGGTTTTCCCCAGGCAGATTTTTGCTCTTGAATAGAAAGTATTGACATCTGTTCCTTGTTCATCAGTCTTCAGCTTTTAGTAGAGGTGGATGCAGCATGGATTAAGATTTATGTGGGCAGGTGACTTCAGATCTCTTAAGAGGCTTAAAGCATTGCATAAGCATGCTTCAATATTGTACTAGGACTCTTTAGGGGTAAACTGCTGAAATGATTTGTATTATTGCTTAACAAACTACTTAACTAACCATGGCTTATAGGTAGGAAGTGCTTCTAACGCATGTCTACTAAACCTCCTGTTTGTTTCAGGTTCAACTCTGGCTCCACTGATCCAGCACAATGATCTGGATACTTCAGGTCTTATTCTCACCGCTCCCAACACCAGCATTGATTAGTCTTATTGTATTTGGAACTCTCATCACCCTGTGGGTGGCAAGCAGGCCAAAACCTGTTTTGCCTCCTGTTGACTTGAACAAGCAGTCAATAGGAATTGAGGTAATGTTTACTCTGTATGTGGTCATGGACTATTTTTTGAGCTTAATCTAAATACTGATCCATTTTGACTCTAGCTATCAGTGGAAACTCTCCTGTCTGATATACACAGCCTCCTCTCTCAGTTGTACAACTCAACAGTATGGTGGGGAGAAAGTGTCTTAAGACTTCCTAAGAATAAGAAATAGCAGTTCTTGCCAACAGAGTTAAGTGGGCTTTTAATAAGATGGTTTGGGCTGTCACTGTTTTTTTTCTGCGTTTTTAAATGCTTTGCATCAGCTTTGAGTCTGGTACTAAACTTCATGTAACTAGGCAAGTGGTAGGACTTACACTTAGTTAAGGTATCTTTAATAACCTATAATTGAATATTAAACTAGATCATCTAGAAAATTCCTCTGCATATGACTGATGACTTTAGATCAACATCAAGAAGGAAAATGAGACTTCCCTAACAATGCAATGCTATTGAAGAGCTTTAATGGGGATTGCAGGGAGAACGGCTGAGGAACAAATGACATTACATGTGTTCTGCACTGTTTCATAACTGTACTCTGCTCCTAGGGAGGAGCCAGAAGAGGTGCACTCCTGACAGATAATAACCTGCTTTCTTATTACTTTGAAGATGGTAAAACCTTGTATGAAGTTTTCCAGAGAGGACTGAATATTTCTGGTAAGCTTTGCACCTGCTAGTTACTACTTACCTATCACAAGTACATAAAACTATTCTGAGATCTTTTGCCTTGCTAGCAATAATTTAAGCTAGCAAAAGCTTTCCTAGCCTTCTGTTGGGTGGAGAGACAAATGACTATATATTCCCCCTGCACAGATTTAGAAGTAGTCTTTGTTGGCAGATTGGACAAGAATAAACACCAAAAGCTTAAGATGGTAGAATTTGGTGATGAGTAGGGAACAAGCATCAGAGGGAGTTGGGGGGAAACACCTCTGCTTTGTCTTATGATGTGGGTTTTAATATAAAATCACTGCCTGTTTGCAACTGGTATGAATTTGTTCACATGTGACTTCAGGGGTCCCATGTATGGAAATATTTAATAGCTTGCAATATGTTTCAATCTCATGTGGGTAATGGAATGGGAAAATATTGCCGGATCTTGGAAGTATTGCTTGTAAGGATCAAGCCATCAATCTTACAATCTTGGTTTGGGCAGAGTGCTATGTGCCTTTCCATGCACCATGCAGTTAGCTGTACGTCTGACTGAAAATATTTCCCACTTGAAGTGTTGCATTAAAGTGCTACCCAACCTCAGTATTGAGCTTCACAATTGCTTTTCTGAACCCTTCCATTAGGAAATGGCAGCTGTTTAGGCTACAGAAAACCCAATCAACCTTATCAGTGGCTGACATATAAACAGGTAAGTATTGTGCAGGACAGATTATTTAATTGGGGATACTGTCTTGTAACACTAAAGTGGGGGAAAACTATCTTACAGGTTTTGGACAGAGCCCAATACCTGGGATCGGGGCTTCTGCAGAAAGGTTGCAAACCATCATCAAGCCAGTTTATTGGCATTTTTTCTCAGAATAGGCCAGAGGTAAGCAACAAATTGACCATTCTTTCCCACAATATTCTGACCCCTTGAGGAAACTGTCTGTAGTTAAACAGCTTGAGGCCACATAAAGAACAATTGTAACTGACTTTTCTTTCTCAGTTCCCTTATTACTGGGTGAGCATATAATGTGCCAGGCATGAAATACAATGATCTTGAACTCTCAGTACTCTAAGAATCAAACAGATGTGCTCCTTACACAACCCCCACTACTAATGTGTGCATGGGTTGGTCAAACTGTATGAAATCCGTTGTTAATCCTGTTTTGTGAGCTGCTAGTTTTACTTAGCTGTCCCATTTTCTCTCTTCAGTGGATCATTTCAGAGTATGCCTGCTATACTTATTCAATGGTTGCTGTTCCACTCTATGACACTCTGGGGCCAGAGGCCATTGTATATATTGTGAACCAAGGTAAATATTGACTTACACTATTTCATAATGATTTCTCCAAGAAGCTTTGTTCTGAGAAGGCTGAAGTTCAAGGAAATCTGATGCAAAAATCAGAGTATCTTTAACCTTACTGCTCTTATAATTTTATAGACACAATTTGTGTAAATGAAGCTGGCTTTGCAGGGGACATGGTTGAATGCCTAGAAGACGACAGTGGGCTTCTTATGTCTACTGAAGGCTTTCTAGATCTTGTGGACCATCTTTCAGTCAGAGTGCTCAACTATTTGCTATTTGAGATTTTGCAATCTTGAACTCCCACTCAGTCAGATAATGCAGACAGACTTGTGTGCAAATTAAGTCTAGATGTGTGTCTGCAATTTAAAGTTGTAGGATATGAAGAGTGGAGGAGGAAGTGGTAAAGATATGCCTAAATCTTTAATCTTGCTGTTCTATAGAAGCAACAACTAGCATGCTATCAGAATAAACTGGTGAGGAAGCTTGAATAAATCTTCAAACTTGTTCCCCTAGTCTTATGGGAGATATGGGGGGGGAAACATCCATTGCTGTCAACATGATCTGAAATCCAACACATAAACAGGATTTGTAAAGCAAAATAACTTTACTTGTTATGCTGCTGAGACTTTTAAACAGGTATTGCCTTGGAACTAGACAGCTGTGACTTACTAGGCTAACAGGGAACCAGCATGGCCAGGCAAATCCAATTCCTCTGCTGACTTGTGAAATTACAAAATTATTTTGCATTTAAACTTTCTTGCATATTCAAGGAAGCTGAGGCATTAACTTGAGAAATTGAGCTACCTCTTTCAAACAGGTCTAAATTTCTTTAGATTTAAAGGAAGATGGCTAAACCAAAACTGAGGACAATTCTGAGCTTTTATAGAAATACCAAAAGTTTAAATGCCTATCTTAAGTGTGACTGAAGATATTTGTCTTCAGTTCCTCAGCATTTGCCCTCACTTTGTATAGCTATAATCTTGCATTTGGACAGTTAAGTTGGCTGTGGTAGGAAGAACCTTCTTAGCATTGTAAGCCAGCCACTGAACCCCCATGAACAAATGCAAATGACTATAGAACAAACCAATGCTATATTCTAAATGCACTATGGGGCTGTCGCTTACTAGCCTCATGTCTTCTAAACAGACTTCTGAAATGTACTTTCTTTTCTGTAGCCGATATAAACATAGTGATCTGTGACAAGCCTGAGAAGGCACAGATCTTGCTTGAGAACTGTGAGCAAGGAAAGACCCCATGTCTGAAGATTATCATTCTCATGGATCTCTTTGACAAAGAGCTCAAGGACAGAGGAGCTAAAGTGGGAGTTGAAATTCTAGCACTGCAGGAAGTTGAGGTAGGTGATTAAAGGCTTCAGCTTGATCTTGCAAGAGAATACCTTGCCAGATAGACTTGTGGACCTTTTCTAGCAACAATGACACTTTAAAGTAAGCATTATCCAGCCGTCACACCTGTACCCGAGATCTTGATAAGCAGTCATTTTGATATTTGATATATTTAGCCAAATGGATTTGCAGAGGTCAAAGGACTGACTAAAGTTGTGTCCATTTATGGTAAATAGTCGGTATGCATTAAACTGAAGACTTACTTAGCTTAATTCATAGTGCATTTGTAAAAAGATTGATCAGGCTATGAAGTTGGCAGCTGAGTCTAATTGAAACCGTAAGTGCAAACTAACTGGCTGCTTTGACATGCCAATATGAGGCTTAATCTTATATCTCTGGTGCATAAATGTAGAATGTAAGAGGTATGGCCTACATCAAATAAAATGAAATATTCCAAATTTAAGTAGTTCTGATCTCTTTCTACACACTGAATTAATGGTTTCCACAATCCTAGGAGTCAGCTTTTCTAAATTTTGTGTATTAAATTCAGGAAGACCAGCATATCCTTCCGAATGAGACAGTATCAAGAAGCAATGTAAAAACAAGTGTTACATACGAAGCACAACTACCTACTCATCTACTGTTGTTGCTTGTCTTTCTGTTGCAAATATTAAACTGTTTGGTTTTCTCTACCACAGGAGCTGGGAAGAAACAACACCAGGGAACCAGTTGTAAGTATCTCTGTGAAACAGTTAAAAACTTGCAAAACTCGTGTCTGAAAAGACCTCTTGCCATGCCTCTAGTAAAGGGGACTGGCAGAATTATTATTATTTTTATCTCCCCATTTCCAAATGTTCACCATACTTTAGGAAGTGTATTTAAATACTGATAAGCATCATAATCCTCTGTTGATCTTAGATGACTTTTTCCTTCTAGCCTCCTAAACCTGAAGATCTTTGCATTGTGTGTTTTACCAGTGGAACCACAGGTAAGAGAATATATAGTGCTGCTTCCACATTAAAACAAACTCCCGGTGCTGGAAAAAGTAGCTCTTCAGCACACACACACAAAAGAAATGCTAACAGTGTAGAAATAAAACAGTAACTTAGAACAGTGTCAAGCCACCACTGCAATTTTACCTGGGACACTGTCACTACAAGTACACTAAAACAAAACTGCTTAGAACCGAGGGGGGAGAATAGCCAAAATCATGCTGGTGTGTCCCTATAAAAAATAGTCTTAATGTTAAAGAGATTGGTTGATTAAGTGTGTCTGTATTTTGATTGACAGGGGATAGAGAAACATATTGTTTTGGCATTCTCTATGTTATTCTAGTTACTCTGCTGTGTCAGTAGACATGTCCTTTATGAAATACCCATAGCTGAAAGCACTCAAGATGAGACTTTTAATATCTTAAAGCAGTGTCATGTTATGACTAAGCCTAATACTAAAATAGTTTAAACTGAGCCAAATGAGACATGGGAAACTGACAGCACAAGCAGTCAGCTGATTTTGCTTGATCTCTCCAAAGGTAACCCTAAAGGTGCCATGCTGACACATGAAAATGTTGTTGCAAATGCTGCTGCCTTCCTTAGATGCACAGAGGTGAGCTACTGATAACAGTGTCTCCAGGCAATTTCACTCAATAATGAAAAAGGCTTTAATGTGAACATCTTCTGAAACCATTAACTTCCAGCAAACTCATGCTTTCCTTAGTCCCTGCATTTTAATGGGACAATAGTATTGAAAGAAACTTGGTTTAACCTTGAACAAGAAATTCTACACAGAGCTTATTCTAGAACGAGGCAGTCCTAAGTGCCAAGAGCACTAAACTATTTCAAGTCTTAACAAAACAAAGAAGTAACCTTCATCAAGTATGATTGAACTACAACTGCAAATTTTGAAGAGGTAATGGATGAGCCTGAGTTGCTTCAGTAATTTGAAGTGTCTATTTCAAAGTACTCAAATTGATCCAAACTTTATTAACTTTCTACTTAAGATTTACTCAAGCACGCAGAGTGCTAACTTCTATCTCTTTTCCCTCTAGAATACAGTTGAGTTTACAAGCTCAGATATTACCATGTCCTACCTTCCCTTGGCTCACATGTTTGAGAGAGTTGTACAGGTATGTATTGTTGTATGCATCAGAGCTTCTAGAAATCAAATTACAGTAGAAGGCATACTAGCTTTCTGTGTTTCCTCAAAACTATTCACACAGAACTTTCCTACCACTGGGCACTGGAATCATGCTGCCGTCCAAATAATTATGGCTCATGGAGCTAGGAATTACCTTGACTAAGATTAGTCTGGTCAATTTTTAGACTGTGGCCTACGGCTGTGGAGCAAAAGTAGGCTTCTTCCAAGGAGACGTCAAGCTGCTAACAGATGACATGAAAACCTTGAAGCCAACCCTATTTCCAGTTGTACCAAGATTGCTCAATAGAATATATGACAAGGTAGGTGGGCAATTTTAACTAAATTATCTTTGTGTTGATGCATTTAAGTAAGCAAACAATGTTAATATTTAATGCATAATAACATCATCATGAATTACTACTTGGCAGGAATAATTATTTTAAATCCCTTTTGAGGAAATGGAAAAAGTCCTGGTACCTGGCATGTGAGAACAATGTATCCAGTCATGACTAGGCAAAGTTTATTGCTGTTAAGAGACAAAATGCTTAACTTTGAAAGCAAATCAAGCAAGTGCAAAGCTAGAAGGATCCCTATCCCTCAAAGCTGTAGCTGAAGTATTAACACAAATTATTATTGCCTCTTATTTAATCTCCTAGACCATGGTAGTAGTGAAGACAAACCTTAGAACATCGAAGTAAGATATAGTGCCTCCTAACAAAGCAAGAACTGGAAGTACAGATGTGAGTTAAACCCAAGAGTGACAGATATTTTCCTTGCAGATACAAAGTGGTGCAAAGAGCCCAGTGAAACGCTGCCTGTTAAACTTTGCTGTATTCATGAAGATGGCGGAAATAAAGCAAGGCATAATTCGAAATGACAGCATTTGGGATAAATTTATCTTCAAAAAAGTTCAGGTAAGGTATTAGAAGTGTAAGTAAGCTGCAAAATGTAGTATTGGAGGCTCTGATGGCTTCAATTTCAATTGCAGGAAACAATGGGTGGAAAAGTACGTATAATGGTGACTGGGGCAGCACCTATATCTCCCTCTGTCCTGACCTTTCTTAGAGCAGCATTAGGCTGTCAGGTAAGCTGTATTTTTATTTTATTTTTTTATTCCTCAAGGAAGACTTGTTTTGATTATGCCCTAGTAAGTGACCAAAGATACAGGTGTGGTCCATCCCAGCTTGTTCCTGGAGAGATTGTTGTCATTCTTCAGGTTTTACAGGATGCTTGATCTGGGGTAACTAACAGGTACAAAATCCTGCAGGGCTGGCTTCATACTACACTAGCAAAAAAAACTATGCTGTAGGCTCTGGGAAGAGCAATAGAGCAGCAGAAATGGGAACATGCAGCATTCAGGCAGCTAATTCTGAGCTTTGGCATATCCTTACAGTCAATGAGCTGACAATGTAGTTCACTTGAGAACTGAGTTCAGAGAATGAGGTGAACAAAGCAAGTTTTGGATAGGTGAGTTTAAAGAACATCTGGTTACACCATTAAGATCAAGAAGTCCTAAAGGGCAAGATTGTCTTGGCTTTCTTCCTAAGAAGACTTAAGCACAAGCATAGTTGAAACTGGGCTCTTTCACACCAAGGATTTGATCAAAGAGTATTCGTCCTTTCTCCCACAGATCTTTGAAGCTTATGGACAGACTGAATGCTCAGCTGGATGCACATTCTCAATGCCTGGAGACTGGACAACAGGTATTGTAGCAGAAAGTACCACTCAAGCTTAGGTGCTCTACTGCTTTTAGTTCAATGAAAGTTAAATCTTGGGTACTTAACGTCAGAGTGACTCTTAGTAGCAAATTGCTTGTATTCTTACTAGGTACCAAAATTCTTCAGTCAAGTAGGTGAGAATCTCTTGGGTACAGGAAAGGAGTGTCTGTAAAGAGAGGAGCAAGGCTTCCCAAATGGCTTTAAGAAACTAGCTTTAGCTTCCAAATAACTTGTTTTTATGATTAAAATATCAGACATTATACCTGACTATTTTCCAGAAGGACTAACTGAACTTGAAGATTTAGCTTTCTTCATAGGAAGGATGTTTTTAATAAGCATATTCTAAATTAAAGCTTAAGTCATCATCTTTGAGAACACAGTAACTGCAGAGCATAATGAAGAAGAAATGTAAATGAATACCAGGCTCTGTGAGGGAATTCTTTGGAGGCAAGTGTGGTACATGGTTGATGTGATTGCTTACACCAATAAATGGCCCTCAGCATTGAGACATAGCTGCTACTTACCCTGAATTAGATGCCTGAAAATAGCATTACAATAACTTTATTGAACAACAGGTGTCAGACTCCTTTGAACAGTACTGGTTCTTGCTAAAGCAGTAAAGAAAGAAACATTAAATACCTGCTATTAGTTAAGTCTTTCATATGTGGGGCGCACTTGAGTTCTCTCATCTCACTTTAAGATCTAGTCTTTCTAGCTTTAGATCAAATAGAGCCAATTGCTAGCAGATGTTCCAAAATCTAAGTCCTTGTCTGGTTTTGTCTATTTTTTCAAGGGCATGTTGGAGCCCCTTTGGCTTGTAATATTATAAAACTAGAAGATGTAGAAGAAATGAACTACTTCTCTTCTAATAATGAAGGCGAGGTAGGTACCATCTCGTGTGTGTGTGTGTGTGTGTGTGTGTGTGTGTGTGTGTGTGTGTGTGTAAATGCTGAAACATAAGACTTGGTAATTTACAATGTTCTGTGCTTGCTATAGGTCTGCATTAAAGGACCAAATGTGTTTAAGGGTTATCTGAAAGAGCCTGAGAAGACCGCAGAAGCAATTGATAAAGATGGATGGCTCCACACCGGAGACATAGGGAAATGGTTACCAGTGAGTAATGGCTTAATACAAACCATCCCTTGGATGTGAATTCCTGGCTACTTTATAGTAATCTGAAAAGCCAGAGAAGTAAATTCTAGTAGAGAAACCTTGCACAGTAGCTTATCATTCTCCAAGTAACTCAAGACAAAGGTCCAAAGACCAATTAGGTTGTAAGATCTCAAAAAACATATGCTAGACCAGTAGTTAACAATATGTCACTTCCACAGTGATGAAAAACAAATGGTCTGGTTTCTGTCAGAGGAGAATAAAGGAGCTGTCTAATCATGCTCTGAGCTAACTGGAGACATTAGACAAAGTGCCTCTCTCTCTGTAGAGAGCAAAGACCAATTCCAGACTAGTATATGTCTTTCATGAAATGAAACCAAACCTGTTATCTTCTACTTCTTATAGAAGCAAGACAGATCTGAAACTAATGGTCTCTACCTTTAACTTCTAGAATGGAACACTGAAGATCATTGACAGGAAGAAGAATATATTTAAACTTGCACAAGGAGAATACATTGCTCCAGAGAAGATAGAAAATGTTTATATCAGAAGTGCTCCTGTAGCACAGGTCTTTGTACATGGGGAAAGCTTGAGGGTAAGTGGTGTTGGGAGTGAGCAACCTGCAAGATTCATCCCACAAACACATTCTGGAAGATCAGGGCATGAAAGTATGCATATACAAGAGTCCCTGAACAAAGTCTGTTCCCGAGAGTGTCATATTGATAAGAACATCCTTTCAGATCTATAGCCTTCCCAACTGACAGGAAGAAAAAGAGATCTTGGCACCAAGTTGCAAGCTCAGTGAAGGTTACTTGCATAGTTGTATGGAATTAATATATCAGGTCAGCTCTGCACAGTTTAGAATTATAGAATGGTTTGGTTTGGAAGGGACCTTTAAAGCTTATCTAGCCCAACCCCCCTGCAGTGAGCAGGGACATCTTTAACTAGATCAGGCATCTTAGAGCAACCAACCTGACCTTAAGTGTTTCCAGGGATGGAGCATCTATCACTTTGAGTAACCTGTGCCAATGTTTCACCAACTTCACTGTAAAAATTTTTCCTTTCCTAGTGTAAATGTCCCCTTTTATTTTAAAATCATCATCCCTTGAGCTCTCACAGCAGGCCTGCTAAGAAGTTTTGTCCCCATCTTTCTTTTAAGTCCCATTTAAGTATGGTCTCTCCAGAGGTTCCTCTTCTCCAGGCTGAATACCTCGAGTTCTGTCAGCATTTCTTCATAGGATGAGTGTTTTTCCAGTCTTTTGCCACAAAGGTGTCACCTATGCTAGCAGGGCCAGTCTTCAATCTGTAAACCAGCCAAAAGTGATCATTGGAGCATTCAGCACCCATAACAAACTGCCTTAGTACATCAATTACTGCTGTCAGAACTCAGATAAATTACTTCTAAGTTCTTATAGCTACCTTCCAAACCCTGGAAGTAGATGTAGATGTAGATGTGGCACAGACTGTCAACAATCAAGTTGACACAGACAATAAAGTAACTTCAAATGCCTTATCTTGTTCTCAACATAACAATTTCCACTTGTTTTCAGTCTTTTCTAGTAGGTATAGTGGTTCCTGATCCCGAGACGCTTCCAGGATTTGCAGCAAAATTGGGAGTAAAAGGTTCCTATGAAGAAGTCTGCAAAAATCCAGTGAGTTGCTTTGGGTTTTTAGTGGGTTATAGACTGAACTTAAGAATTCAATTCTATCTTGCAATGCTTTGCATTAACTCTGCCCACCTTTTTTGTAAATTAAACTGGCTTAATGCTGTGTCAGTCAGGCAAGCAGCCTTAAAGTAAAAACTAGAACTAAGTACAGGTGTCCCTTGATGTTTCAAGGGCTATTGACACTTCTTATCTGATCAGAAGATAGACATGACCTTGTAGCGGCCTTAATATGAGAACTCTGGAATGTTGAAATAGGTGCATGTATTCTTGCCAACCTCAGTTTTCACAGACTGGGCAATGGTCTTGTGTTGAAATTACAAAATGGCAGCTTTACCCATTCTGGTCCTGCTCTGTTTCTTCTAGGCAGTGAAAAAAGCTGTTTTGGAAGACATGGTCAGACTGGGGAAAGAGGCTGGCCTTAAAACCTTTGAACAAGTGAGTATTTCTAAATCCTGCTTGTCATAAGCACCTGTATCATTAAGGGAATGGCTGGGAATTCTTAATTCCTGTTATTGACTGTACCAGGATGGGATTTAAGCCAGCTGCCCTAGAGAACTGATTGAAGTAGGCAGTGAAATATTGACTGGTTGCCTGTCTTTTGATCAAAAGACAGGTGGCTCTACAGATGCTGTCAGATAGAATGGAGGTTCACCATAAGCTGCAGGATCTTATTGTTGTTGTTTTTCCTTTAAGTAATTATGTAAGTACATAATTATTTTCTTTTAATAGGTTAAAGACCTGTACATCCACACAGAGATGTTTACTGTAGAAAATGGACTCTTGACACCGACACTGAAGGCAAAGCGAGCAGAGCTTGCTAAATTCTTCCAGAAGCAGATTGAGGCCCTTTATTCAAGTACACAGGATTAAGTGGCCTGTTTTCAACTAAACTGCATTGGGGTATCCAAACAAATCTGTGACACTATGTGACCTACAGACAACACAGGCCTGAGTGGAGGGCAGCAAGGAGAACTTAATATATTGTTTTTGGTATCCTGGGAAAAATTACTTTCAGGTGAAGATGGCTATATTATAACTGACAATTGGCAGTGTTCACATGTTGCAGGACTAAGTATCAGCTGCCTAGGCAAAGCCAGAACTTTAATATTCCTTGAACTGTGACTAAAATGCAAAAGTATTCAAGAGCCTCAGCCTTTAAAAGGCACTTCTCACGTCAAAAGCAAATCTTGTTTCCCCGTATTTCTGTGAACTCCACTGTGACCTTTTGTGGATGGATCTGCAGACTGAACTCTTTCATGCAGTTACATGTTGGTTTGTTGGTTGGTTTTGGGTTTTTGTCTTTTTTTTTCAGGAGGGAGGGGTGTGGTATTAGTTCAAAAACCAAATGTGGCAAGACAGCAGTTCAGCTTCCACTGGTAATGCTATAACCTGTCTCAAATCAAGCTCTCACAATATGAATTGGAACTTAGTATGTGTTTGCCAAGTACATAAATGAATTTCCCATTACCAGCCCTGGAACACATAGTATAGAGTATTTTTAATTAAAATGAGTTTACAAAGTATACGTGTCTAAAGAAAATGGTTTATTAGAGGAGGCATTGGATCTGTAGTAGCACATTTTCTAATGGAGTGGCAGTTATCAAGCCTCTGCACTTAAGAACTTGAGCTTGGTAAGTGGAAAACTTCAGTTGTCATTCCTAAAGATAGAGGTTGCAATAAATTTTAACTGCACCATCAGAGCCTGTGTCAATGACTTGTTTCTCTCCTGCAATGAGCCTATCACTTTCAAGGTTTACTGCTGTCAGTTTATGAACAGCTGCAGCTGCAATACAACTGCTGCAAAAAGCTAATTTCTTTCCTGTGCTGTCACTGCTCAGCCACAGATCAAGCCATGATGCAAGGTGCTTGTGCCAGACCAGATCCTGCCCCTCTGGTCAACTTTTCCCTTCTTGTATGTGCCAAAGCCTTCAGCATAAATTCATTCTTCCAGCTCAGCCTACCACCTGACATAAAGCATCTGATACAATTTTCTTGGGCTAAAGCTGCTTTTTTTTTTTTTTCAGAAAACTATTTAGGCAAGAGGAGTGCCACCCTCTCTACCTTTAAAAACATGTCTTCAACTACTGTATGTTGCCTCTCCTGCCCATTCTTTGCTGGAGAAGTATCGGTCCAAAGGGCAATGCAGTGCTAACAAGGATGTGACAGAGGCAAGAAAAACATGTAGGATTTTCTATGCAGTCCTCCTTGTTGGTGCCAGTTTCTTAGTACAAGTGGCTCTTCCTCTCTGTATTTAATGCTTTGGTCCAGATAGCCTCAAATAAAAGCAGCTACCTTTCTTAGGCAAGACCTACCCCTTGCTGTAAGGAAATCTAGCTTTGATTAGTACAAAAACCTGACCTGTTTCTAGTCTATACCCAAAGCCCTTCACATTTCAAAGTGTTGTGTCACTTAACTGTGCGCATCATAATCTGTGTCTATAAAGACTTCTGCGTTTGAAAATGCATGTAACTATGCTGCTCATCTTTTCCCTTGACTACTTAAATAAGCTATCTTAGAAATTTCTGATGGCTCAATCTTTCCCCCCAGGTGAGACTTGGGAGAAAAAAGGAACCAGAGGGAAGAAAAAATGTAAACTGCATTTTGGTTCTGATGACCAATTAATTTGGGGACAGTAAAGCTAGTGCAAGTGAGATCTGTATATACTTGAGGCTGAATCCTGTGATGCCAGCTGCTGCAGTGCCCAGAAAGTACTTTGAGGTACTTCATGTCTGTGGCATCTGCTAGTGGCTGTTACAAATCTGGAATTGAATGGGCACTGTCTGAACAGTCCACCATACATGGCAAATCAAATGAAAATTTGTCTGAAAGTGGTCATCTCGGGTGCTGATTCTGCTATACAAACTGCTTCCACAATATAGATCTGAAGTAAAAACAGGAGTACTTTAGGCATACCTGCACTGAAACAGTGCAACAGTTATTTCAGGATCATGTTTGACTGCTAGAGAAAGCTAGAGCAGGCTTGAAGCACTGTTATACCCAGTGAACAAATATTTGAGGTAACCATGGTTATCCGTACAGTGACATTCAATTCTCTGCAACATTTTTTTTCCCATCATACAAAGATCGGTGTTAAAATAACATCCAGTCTTCTCTAATGCTTTAAAAAGCTCTCATCATCTGTTCACTATGTATTGATCTATTTGGTCTGCAGTACAGATACATATACACGCTGATATACCATAACTAATAACAATAAGATTCCCATAAGCCAGATATTTAATATGACTTAATAATATAGCTTCCTTTTACTTAAATTGGGAACAACTCATGTACTGCATCAGGACTCAAACTGCCTGATTTTGGCACTCCAAATCATATAAAAAATTGTGTACCAAAATACCATTTGTTAAGTGTATTTTCTACCCATGTTTATGAAACAACCCCTGTACCTGCAGCTTAACAGTTACTGGTTAGTAATTATTATTTTTCTGATTCAGAAAGGAAGCGTATAGATGAAAATGCTAACTCATAATTAAAAATTTGGCTTTAATAAGGTTCATATTTAAATAAAACTCTCCGGACAGCTCTAGAATCTAATAGCTAGGCAACTGACTTGTAAAAACCAAATAACCTGCAAACCAATAGCTTCCTAACATGGGAAAGTTCTCCTCCTGGTGACTAATGTGCATTTGAAAAACTAACTCTATAGGAGATGCTTAAGCTCTAGCATGAGATTGTATTTGCTCAGCTCTTAAAAGATCTGGATTAAAATCAGAAACCTCTCAATACTGTTGAGGAGGAAAGAACTCCTTCATCTTTTTTTTTTTTTTTTTACTATTGGCAATCACCACAAAGTTATGAGGTACAACAATACCAAGGCTGGTCTTTTGCACAGCCTATTGTATCTGGTAATCCAGACCCTCATCAAGAACTGAGACACCTGGCAGAGTCAGAGCTCCACTCTGCCCAAGACAGATTGGAAGCCAAAATGAGGACAGAGGAGTAGAAATTGATTTGGTGGTTGATAGGCTGCCTGAGATTTTGGTTTACCACAGCCACTATTACTTGCTTTTATGACAGATTCTGTTTTGATGCAAAAGCTATAGGTGGCTATTTCATATTAGCCTATTTAATACTTTGAACAGGAGGACAGGTCTGCATTCTAGTATGCAGTTATCCTTACTTTCCATTATATTAGAGCCTGAGCTAGACTAGTGTGGCAGTGCAAGTCTAGACATGCTGTTAGATGATGGAAAGCTCAACATTCTAAATAAGAACAATTCTTCCCTCAGGGAAAAGATAGAGATAGGTTAATAGAGCTAATTGCCACATGAAAAAGACACTTGCTTTTTATTTTCCCCACTCTTGGCCTCTCTAGAGATTGGAACTTAGAAGAAAATCAACAGAATTCCCTGATGAATCACTGAAGAACACAGAAGTTTTATCAAATCCATACCTGGTCCTTTCCTTAATAAATAAAGGTCTTCCTTGAGCAAAAAGCAGGGCCAGGGGAATGAAGAAAGAAAAAAAAAAAAAAAAGAATGGGATGCAGAAAGGAAGGAAAAAGAATCAAGAGATTCCTTTGAGGTGCTTTTTTGTAAACTTCATGGGCTGATAAGAGTTTTTTCAGCAATGGAAAGACAGCTTGTATTTTCTTGGCTGCAGAATCTCTAAACACTTCTATGAGGCATACACTATGTTTTGGCTGCTTGTAGGCAAGCAGTACTGAGTGAAGCTGTTGCAATGGTAAACAGAAACACCAGTCACCTGTGCTAGAAAAGCAAAGCAGTGGGACTGAAATGACAGCTACAAGGAAACAAGATGAAAGCCTTAATAGCATTTCAGAATGGAAGAGCATTTCTGAAGCAGAGCTGCTGGTCATGCTGTATTTGAGTGGGTAATTATATTGGTGTACAAAATTCTGCTCAGATGAAGTTGAAATAAGCATTCAAGATGCTCTTTAACCACTAAAAGATATCCAGTCCACTATAAACAAGACACATCTTAAATAAATTCTCTGCCTAGCTAATGATCAACTGTGGTAATTAGTGCTGTTAATCTGTTCCTATTACACTAATTGCTACCTGCCCCTACTGAAATTTTTAAATAGCTTCTAAGTCATGAGCAAGAGATTCTTAGCTGCCAGCTTCCTCATCTGGAAGACAAGCTTATTTTTGTAATCTTTATTTGGTTTTAGACTCCAGACACTGAACGGAAACTACTGCTGTTGAGATAGAGTATTCCGTGCAGTTTAGAGGTTTCCATATTAATTTCTGCTTATGTTCCAAATTCACTATAGCCTGTTATGGCCTTACAGCTCTTGCTAGCAGGGAAACTGAGTACGATAGGTTTCTGTATCTCTAAAGAATCCTGTTTCTAGAAAGTAAGTGCTTTGATTTCAAGAGGGGAAAAGAATTTGCTTCCAAACCACTGAAACGAAACATTAACTTCCCATTGCTACAGCTCAGAAACAGCCTAGGATCACAGCTCGCCCTCAGTACTAATGCAGAGCAGGCTGGAGGCCACAGATATTTGTCTTTGTGCTGGAGGTACAGAATTTGAGCAAGAGCACACAGAAATAATTCTGGGCTTGTCTGCATGTAGCTGTTTCTATATACACTTCATATTATTTAAGAAATGCTCATCCACCTGAGACAGCTCATGCAGGTGAAGGTTAACCAGTGTTAATTTGCGTAAACTCTCAACACAGGATATGCAATTAGACTAAATCTGAGAACAAAGCCACATGCTAAATTTAGTATACATTAAGAAAGCTTTCAGGGGGTACAGGCTACTCCTTTTTAAAGGTCTGTCTTCTAACAATCCCCAGCAGATGCTAAAGAAAAATGCTTTAGTTGTAAATCATTTAGTGTCAACTAGGCTTGCAAAAGTTTTCATTCTTGGCACTACTGCTTTCTCGAGAGAAAACTCTTTAAGATGGATCAAGAACTCCAGTCTCTTGGGTACATGCTCAGATTTCAGAGGAAGCAGATACACATAGCTAGCTGTATTTTCTTTTTGCCTTTAAAAGCACAATATATTCTTATAGCAAAAGATGAAGTATTTCTAGCTTTGAAAAACAACTTGTAACTGTGAAATCTTTACTTCCCAGTAACTTCACATCCCCATGCCTATAAATAAGTTTGTGCAGGTCTGAGAACAATAAAATCCACAAGTGAATATGAATGTATCATTTATTTGAGGTGGACAATTCACATCATTAAAAGTCACAGGTAACAAATCTTATCTGGAATTTGAATCAGATGTTTATTTTAGAGTTTTCAGGGGCAGCTTCAAAGAAATTAAGGAAAAAAACCAACAAATAAGCAGTGTGCACCATAATCAGATGTGGTTGAGAAAAAAAAAAAAAAGATATGAACCCTCAGAAAGCAAAAGAAACGAACTGCAAAAAAAAACCCCACACCCAACTTGGGATGAAAAAGGTGCATCTTGAAGGCAATCCACTGAATGACTTCTTGAATTACTTGTTCTTAAAAAAAGTATGCAAACCATGGCACAGGTATATCCAACCCTTTCAGCTGCGAGGAAAAGAAAACCTTGCCCTAACAAATTCATTGTATAAGTCTAAAGTAATACACAGAAAATTTCAAGTAAAGGATTGTGGTCTGAAATAAAAATTCCACTTCTTGTTTAAAAAATGAGAAGGCTATCTGTTTTTCTTCTCTCCATCCACTGGTTGCTCCGTTTCAGAGTCATATTGGCATTTTTCCACACATTTCCTAGGGAACCAGCCTCGTTCTCTTATTCCACCTTAAGACATGAAAAGTTGCATTAACTTGGAAAGGAACATGACCCACTACAGACGAAAAACACAAACTGGAAGAGACACCAAGAGCTTACCTAGGTTATTTTCTTTTCCAAGGCAGGACAGCTAAGTCATTCTTAATATCACTGCCTGGGGATGCAAGGATTCTCTCCTGCTGCCTAAAATGTTTTTAGACATCTCAAACGTTTTCCAGTGCTCTACCTTCCTTACTGTGACAGATACCTTCTCGCACCATATGAATCTATCTGTAATTCAAGTTCACAACTCTTTCTATACACCAGGGTCATGGGTAGCAACTAACAACCTTCTCTACAACAGACTTTCCTGCAGCTGATGACTATTTGCACGTACCCTGTCTTTCTCTCTCCTTTTCCCCTCAAGATAAGCCATCCCAATTCTTTCAGCTTTCCCTTATAAGTCACATCTTCTAGTACTTCCAATTATTCTGTTTTCCTCTCAGCCCTTTACAGCTGATATTTTTTGAGATGCAGCAACTGCTTTTACTTGTGGCAGTATTTCAGCTCAGTCTTTGCCAATTTGGAGCAGGATGGAGGGATTATTACTTCATGTATCTGGGAAGCTACAGGCTTTTTCTTTTTTGGATGTATTGACACAGTTTTAAGATTGACTGACTATTCTTCTCAAAACTCCTACTTAATATATTATTTTTCCATCTTGTTATTCCTGTTTATAGTATCTTGCTATACATTCATACTAAATCATCCTATTTTTGAGGTCTAGTTCTCCAAAATGCCAATGTTACTTTGAATTCTAATCCAATCAAGTTCCCCACTCAGACCACATTTCATCTGATTATATATAAAAAAAATATCTTTGCTATAGCACAGGTATCTCCTGCTAATCTTAATAATATGCAATGCAATGCAATGCAAACTATTACCATGCTTATTTCAAGGACTCATTTAGCCTTAATGTTTAAAGAATTCATTGGAGTGAGCTGCTGAAGCATTAGTCCATGAAGGACACTTACCACAAAAAGCATGGACACTTCAGTGTAAGGAATGTTGGCTGCTTCTCTTTTGCCAACTGGGAACATACATGCAATTATTTAATAATTGTTTGGAAGAAACAACAGAACCCAATGCACCCTCAGTCATAAGCAGAAGTGCTAAAGTAAAAATGTAGACATTTGAATGCTGTGATTTTGTCTTTCTGCAGACCAGCAGGAGTCTTTAACATCTGTGATAGCTGTAGTTAGTTTTGAATTGATCCCAAACCAAAGACACATCTCCTTGTTTTTAATATGAACACAGTAATCCCAGGTCTTATACATATATAGGTTGCTTAGATCATCTCTTATGTGTTCAAGAAAATCCACTAATATCAAAAAAAGAAACCATCATTAGCCTCTTTAGAGTCTAAAAGTCTGATTCTTTCTTACAGTATGAAGAAGTGCTCCCCTTCCCACTCAACCTTCAGTGAACTACTCTCTTACCTGCTCTTTTACTCCGACAGTTTCATGTAATGTTTTTCAAAACTGGCAAGCCTACCAGATGTAAAGCATAAAAAAACCCTATGGATGTGGTTTTAGAGTGGAGAGAAACTAATGTCAATAACATCAGTTGTTACAGATTTTGAGAACAGCACGTATACAATTGTCCACATTTCTAGACAGCTATAAAATAATTTGCAATTTTCACAGAAAAAGTAAAAATAACTGCTTCATACCATCAGCAGCTGAGTCGAGCATCTTCTCACCATACATCCAGTGTCTAGGGAAAGGAAGCATAATAGGTAATTAGATGGCAGAACCCACACCAACATTCCTGTTCACCAAACATAAAGGTGTGGAGCAACTAACTTTAAGCCTCTTGTGGCCAAAATGAGATCGCCTTTACTCAGTGCAATTCTAGGCTCTTCAGTGCATGGTGTAGAGAAGAATGTTTTAACACCTTTAGTCACAGGGCAGCAGATACCACTGTAATCTTCTACTGCTCGATACCGCACCTACAGATTTGAACAGAGCACAGCAGGGTATTACTGTGAGGAGCTACAGTCTTGCTGACAGCTTCATACCTAAAAATCAATTAAAGCATACAGTTGGATTTGAGAATATTGACAATGGCTGTTAAAGGGACTTTTCTAAATTAACTGATTAACAATGGAGCAGAGTCATCTTTATTATCACATCTCTTACTGCCGGGAAACTAACAAGCAAATGCAAAGAAAGCTAAATGTTAGTTTAATTAAGCAGTGGTTGCAGCACCTTGGGTGTAAACACAAAGTCTTTCTGTAATTGCCAAGTTTAAAATGAAGACATTTGCCTCGGCAATTACTTACATTTAATTATACTGATATTTCAAAGTAATTTCAAATCAAACTTCACAAATACTTACACTTCTTACTCGCTTGTCTGCCTTCTGTTTCAGTTGCTCTATCTATAAATGATTATAAATAGAAATTTAGGTAGTGTTTAAATTAAGAGGACTTGTGTATTCAACACTAAATTAAGTCAGCTACTGGAAGCATTCAACAAACACAGGAAATATCATTAGCATTTTAAAATGCTCAAAAAAATCATAATTTTATGAAAAATGGGAGAATCTTTGACAGAACTTGTGTTTCTTAAGTATCTGTAATGCCAGTCAATCTACTTCAGTTATTTAAAAGCTTGCACACGCTTGCAAAGGGAAGCAGATAGTTGATAGTGGGGAAGATTAACTTGAGATGCCACTGAAGATCAATTACCGTCAAACTGTACTGATGACAGCCATCTCTTACTGGCCAGTCCAGGCCATCTCCCTCAGGAATCCCAGACCATGTAAACACTTGCTTGAAGTTCTTCCATTTACTTCCTGTGTCATAGGGAAAAATAAAGGTCTCACCTGTTTGGTAGTACTGGATTCTGTCTTTGGCCTGGAAAATAATTCAGAAATACAGTACATAAAAACATACCCTAGAGATGCAGTCAATCCAGCAAACATGAAGAAGGCCAGATCACAGGCCCTGTATGGGTCCATGACACCTAAAGGCAAACATTTTGAGGCAAGAATAGTAAATTTCCACTATATTGACCCAGGCTTTTTAAATCTGCTTACAACAATCATGTGTCATAACCCTCTATTTACAGCTGTCTATACTGATTAATCCACTCCTTGCTCAGATTTTCTTTTATGGCTTTTGTTTAAGGACTGATGCCTGACTATTTTTCATTTATAGACAAAAACTTCCACAGCTCAGGATTTCTTTGATTAATCATCAGAAGCATAATTCAACACTGGTAGTGCCTAATCAACCTCTAAGAGCTGCATTACAAGCACACTGAATCTCCCACATTTTGCAGCCATGAGCTTTCCATTCTTTCAGTGGCAATGACATCTAGTGGAGCAGCTACAGAACTCAGTACCTTTGTTGCAATCATGTCATTTTTATGGCGTTCAGTTTTCAGAAGGGATGTATTAGCTGCCTGTTTTACAGTAAAAATGTTAACAGATTATTCCAAATTCTACTATGTAGTTCTAATAGTGTTTCCTTTCATCTATTTTCCATTGTCCTATTATTCAAAGGTCTGATAGGACTAGGATCAGGCTAAGATAGAATCTGGATAAAGAAAAAGCATTACAATACTCATGTTAATTTTGACACACAATAGAAGACAGATAAGATAATGAAATGTTTGTGGACTTGTACAAAATAACCTGGT
>JANHGL010012032.1:0-10061 GCA_024611195.1 Ceyx melanurus | reverse complement strand
ATTGGATGACATTGAGAAGAGTCTGGCTCCATCCTCTCTACACTCACCCTTAACATATTGATAGACATTGATGAGGTGCCCCCTCAGTCTCCTCTTCTCCTGCCCTGCTTCCAGCCTCTGGAGCTGGAGAGCAGGCTCAGGCGTGCCCGCTGAGGAGCAGAGTGGCACCAGCAGCAGCCCCAGCCGCTCACACACACGGGTCAGGGAAGCAGAGGGGACAGGTCAGAGCTGGATGTTGCCACCAAACCTCTGCCTGACTCGTTAAACCAGAGATCCAGCAGCAAAGCTGAGTTTTCCCCCTGGGAAGAACCTCAGCAGGCTGGTGGTGTGTCCAAGCACAGCCTTCTCCCTCGGCCAAGAGAAGCAGAACCAGCCCCTGGTCCCCACGAGCACCATCCAACACCTCAGTGCATTTATCCAAGTGATCCCCACAGCATCCCTGCTGCTGCTCCCAGCAGGCCTGGTAATTCCTGCAGCAGTTCTCGTGCTGACATCTAAATATTTAACAGAAAAAACAATCTTATTTCCAAGTGACACAGGACCCAGAGCAGCTTTTGACCTGCAGACACTTGCAGGTGTCTCCTCGCTCAGCACCCACCCACCCTCAGGAAGGTTTGTTCGACCTCTGTCCCCACCACCTGCCCAAGGATTTCAGGAATTCACTGGACTTTGGAATCTCTTAACTCCTGTTTAAAAAAAAACCCTGCATTACTGAGGGTCAGCAGATGCCATCTGGTCAGGATTATTGCCTTGTCCTGACCACAGGGTCACCCTCAAGACAGAGGGACTGTAACTGAGGCAGCAAATGGGCAGAAATAAATAAAAAATAAATCAAAAGCACCCGCCCCAACTGTTTTTTAAGCCATCAGATGTGTTTTTAAGACAGCAGAGCCTCCTTCTGCCACATGAAATGAAGTCTTTCAAGCTCTGTGGGACAGTCAGGGTCGTTATGAATGCTGAGGATATGGAATTTGTCACTTAGTGCCTCCCCTGGTGGGAAATACACTGCAGGACCCAGCGTGGGCATGCAAATGAGTTTGTTAAAGAATCAGCTCCTGCCTTTCCCAGCTCAAGGACTTCTGTGCAAGGAAACAGCTCGAATTGTAGCACAGTGACTTTAACACAAGTCCTGGGACAGCCTTGGGCTTTTATCAGCCAGAACAAACCCTGTTCAGAGCCTGTTTCAGTGCAGCTCAGCACAGGGCTCAGCCCTCGAGGGATGAAGAGGCAGCAGAAAGCTTTCCCTCCTCGTTCAGGGGTTTGCTGGGCACCTTGCTCAGCCCAGGAAGGGGTGTCTGGGTTTGTCTCTGCTCTCCAGAGTACCCCAGGAAGAGCCCCAGAGCTCCCTGTTTCACACTGCTCTGTCTCCCATCCTCCAGCCATCATGTTGCACCTCCAGAGCAGGAACACTCTTCCAGCAGGGAATTAATGCAGACACCAGGGTTCAGGATACTTGAGCCCCCAGTTCCCCCTCAAAATCTACAGACAACAGATGTCTGAGCTCATGTTGGAGAAGCCTTTTAAGGTTTCTCAGCAAACTGCCCCTCAGAGGGCTGTGGAAACAGGGGGATCACCTTACCCCCAGCATTCCTGCAAAGCCTTAGCATGGCTGCACCAGCTGGAGGACAAATCCTGACTACCCCAGACATGAAAACACCACTGAAAAGTGTTTTCAGCACCTTAGGCAGTAGTTTTGCTTGTGCAAATAGGGCCCCAGGAGGCAAAGGAGCCACTGCTGGGAGACCTGAAGTTGTTTTCAGCCACAGAACCACAAAAGCTTCTGTTTTGTTCAACACCTTCCATATTTAATTTATTTAGATAATCTCTACATCATTTTCATGCCGACACTTCCAACCTCCCCACCCTTACACCTCAAGAGAAAGAGACTTGACACAGCTTGAGAGTGGAATGCACTGGAATAAAGTTGCTATTGAGTCCCAAGGAATGGAAAACACTGAACAGAGTCTAGAGAACAGCACAGAGGAGACGTGGGGGAGGCTGGAGTCGGTGCACTCAGGGGCAGTCAGGGAGGGGCAACAAGCTTTGGTTCACTAGACCAGAGCTTAGACTAGAGCAAGCCAGGATCAAAGCAAGCAAACCTGTCAGCCCTGGGCACAGAGCTGAGCTGGAAACGACCCCCAGCAAAGTGCTGAGCAGAGCTGCAAGGGTTTGGGAGCACTGAGCTCTCCTGGGGAGCCACCTCTGTGCCTGGAGTGCAAACCACACCACTTGGGACACCTCAGGACCCAGTGGCCCCCCCAGAGCATGTTGTATAGCAGAGTTCAAAATATCCATTCACATCTTTACTTGGTTTTTCCTGCTGTACAAGAACATACTTCAAAAACTGACCCCCCTCCCCCAGTGTGACCAGGTCAGATAACAAAGGGTGTGGGGGGGGGTTGTTTTTCCACATCTCATAATCC
Source organism: Ceyx melanurus (assembly GCA_024611195.1). NCBI lineage: Eukaryota > Metazoa > Chordata > Aves > Coraciiformes > Alcedinidae > Ceyx > Ceyx melanurus. Next base: position 7,638 of record JANHGL010012032.1, on the reverse strand, counting down.
CCATCAGTAGCAGCACAAAGCCTTGGATTACCTCCAGTTCCAGCCCTCAGGACACTACTGATCTCAGCACACTTTAGCTGCTGGTTTGTGTCTGGCATTTCCAGAATTTAAAGGAGAAAATAAAAAGGAGGAAGTTTCTCTGCAAACTTCAATTTAAAGGTTTAATTCCAGAATTAAGCTTTATTGCCCCCTTCAGGTAACAACCCACGGGCCTGTGAGCTCTGAAAAGCCACTTGGCTGGTAGGAAAGCACCTGATGGTCCTAAAAAGGGTCCTGAGGTTCATCCACACCTTAAGTGTGGCCCATTGTCATGCACCACGTTTGCCCCAGAGCAGCCTGGTCTGCAGGCACAGCAGCAGGACAGCCAGCCACACACCATCTGTTCTATCAGCAGCGTGGCAAGTGCATGAGCTGATTGAGCAGATGCTTTGCACAAAGGATCTCACGTTGGCCCTTTGGTGTTTTCTAAGCTCTGGGGTTGAAAATAAAGATTTGCAATTTCTGGGTAATCCTCGGCTTGAAATGTTTACAACAGGTCCATTTCAAAAGGGGAAAACAAAACAAACCAAAACCCCCCAACCCCAGAAACAAACCAAAGGCCAAGCTTTGTGACAGCTGTTGCACGTTTGTAAGAGCAGGTCAGACGTTCTCCTGAAGGTCCAGGCTGTGGAAGAAGGGATATTTTAAAAGCTGGAATCAGTGGACAGTGGAACACTGGCACGGACGTCACCTAGGCCGGGTTTGGATCGCAGGGGCGACAAGTAAACACCAACACATGAGAAAGGAAACCCAACACTTCAGAGAGCAGGGAGCCTGGGGCTAGTGCTTGGCAGTCGAGTCCCGGGGGTAGAACTCGGCCAGGGTGGTCTGAGGGATTCTCTTCAGCATCTCCTTAGGGAAGATCCTCAGGAGCTGCCACCCGATGTCCAAGGTCTCGTAGACGGTGCGGTTTTCGTAGGGACCTGCGGGGAGCAGCAGAGGGGAGTGGGGGGGCTGCAGAGAGCAAGACCTTCCAGGGGTCTCTGCAGAAGGGGACTGTTCCTCTTACACTTACCCTGAGCAATGAAGTTCTTCTCAAACTTCTGCAGGAACTCCAGGTACAGGAGATCATCTGAAGTCAGAGCTTCCTCCCCAACCACGGCCTTCATCGCCTGGACGTCCTTCCCGATGGCGTAGCAGGCGTACTGGGAGGGACAGGGCACAGCTCCAGCACCCAGGGGACAGGGCACAGCTCCACCACCACCACCCAGGGGACAGGGCACATCTGCCTTCACCTCTACCACCACCCAGGGCACAGCTCCTTCACCACCACCCAGGCAACAACCTCCATCCCAACCCAAACCACTGAACTCGTACATTGCTTTAAAGGGGCCTCAGGAGTGTTCTGAGCTGGGATTGTTTCACACCCCTTGACAGGCTGTTGAGCAAATGGTGTATCTGAAACAGCTGCTTCCCTGACAGTGATTTCACTTACCAGCTGGTTGGACACATCTGCATGATCCTTCCTGGTCATGCCCTCTCCAATAGCTGACTTCATCAGTCGAGACAAGGAGGGCAAGACATTAATAGGTGGGTAAACCTGGAGAGGAAAAAAAAAAAGACAACAAAGGATTTCAACATGAAAACTTCAGTGTCTAGGGGAATCTTAACTATGTTCTACCCAGAGGGTACTCACCTGCCTGTTATGCAGCTGCCTGTCCACATAGATTTGTCCCTCGGTGATGTATCCAGTCAAGTCAGGGATAGGATGAGTAATATCTGTGGGGGAAAAAACCAGTTTGAGAGTTTTCAGGCCTTTTAGATCCATTCTAGCAGCAGCTTTCTGCAGTTAAACTGCCTCTAAAGCAAAACTCAGTACCCTGATATGTCACTCAGTGCAAGGGTTAGAGCTGTGAGCACTCCTGAGAGCACTGGGGGACAGTCCTGAAGTCTGAAAAGGGCAAACCATTTCTCTTGGCAATGTCAGCAGAGAAGGTCCCCAAGAACCACAATATTCAAATGCAAACCTAAATGCCACAGGTCCTCCCAGTTTACTGTGTGTCCAAAGCAGCTTGATATGAATGAACCCTTAAAAGTTCTAGTCATTAAAAACACTTTAAATAATAAAAAAAAAAAATACAAAAATAGCCCCTCAGAAACAGAGCCAAACCTCACTCACCATCATTGGGCATGGTGAGAATGGGAATCTGAGTGATGGAACCATTCCTGCCTTCCACACGCCCAGCACGCTCATATATAGTGGCCAAGTCAGTGTACATGTACCCTGGGAAGCCACGACGACCAGGGACCTCTTCTCTGGCTGCTGAAACCTGAAAAGAAGTCACTCCATCAAGTCAGATCACCCCCAGAAAATCCATTTCCACTGTCAGATCACCCCCAGACCTGCCACCTCCTCTGGTTAAGTCACACTAGTGACTTAAAGTAACTCAACCCCCGTTAAATGTGGCACCACAACCACATGTGATGAGATGACCAAGGCAAATCCAAACATCAAGCTGTTAAGAGCCACCAGGCAAGTCTGGCTGTCTCCAAAGCAGCAGCAGTCTGACTGCTGAACACAACTGGAGACAACCCACAAGCAACAACCTCACTGGCTAGTGGAGCTGTAACAAACACCGACAGCATGAGCAGAGCTTGGTGTCCTCTCAGTACAACCCAACTTGCCACTCTCTTGCTCTCACAAGCCCCCTGTGGCAGCAGCAGCAGGGAGAGGAGCAGGTTACCTCTCGCAGGGCCTCTGCATAGGAGCTCATGTCAGTCAGGATGACCAGCACGTGCTTCTCACACTGATAGGCCAGGAACTCTGCTGTGGTCAGAGCCAGGCGGGGGGTGATGATTCGCTCGATGCTGGAACACAAGAGGCTGGGGTTACTCAGGGCAAGGGCTGCAGGTGCCTGTTGGAAGTCACAGATACCTCAAAAATCATCTCACAGCTCTGCTCCCTGCACCAGCTGCAGCATTTCCCACTCTGCTGTGCTGCAAAGCAATGCAAGTGACAGCAGGCAGGACACCAGTGAGGCTTCAGCTTCCCCTGTCCTTGCTGCTCTCCTCAGCCTCCCCCCAGTTACCAGTGCAGCTACTCACGTGGGATCATTGGCCAGGTTCAGGAACAGACACACATTGTCCATGGAGCCATTCTCCTCAAAATCTGATTTGAAGAACCGAGCAGTTTCCATGTTCACCTAAACCATGATATGAAGGCATCAGCTCCAGACTGGATTTTAGGTTCCTATAGTCTGCATCATAGGAAGGGCTAAACTGCTCATTAAAAATCTCTCTGCAGCACCCAAGCCTTTCCCACATTCCCAGATGAAGTCATTCTAGCCTGGAGTTCTAGAAATGAAGTTTAAGAGACTTAATCCTGATCAGACATTTATTTTACTACAGAACTTCTGGCCACCTGAGATTTTCAGCCACCCAATTTTGCAGTCTTTAGTTATACACCCAAGACCAACTTCAGAAAAGCAACGTTCGGCTTTCTCAGTCTTTAACACTCAAGCACCATTTTCCTCCAATAATACAGACTTACCCCCATAGCAGCAAAGACAATGGCAAAATTTTCTTCACTGTAGTCCATGACATCTTTGGATTTCTTCACCAAGCCAGCCTGGCGACAGATCTGAGCTGCAATCTAGAGGGGAGGGGGAAAAAAACCCAACCAATGATAAAATGTTCCAGTGCATCTGTGTATTTGATGCTGTTACAGCACAGAATTTAACTTGGGTTTACTTTTTAGGCCCAGTGAAATGAACAGCACTGTTCAGAGAGCAGCTCTGAGTACTGACCTCGTTGTGGGGCAAGCCAGCAGCTGAGAAGATGGGGATTTTCTGCCCCCTGGCAATGCTGTTCATGCCATCTATGGCAGAAATGCCAGTTTGGATCATTTCCTCGGGATAGATGCGACACTGGGGGTTGATTGGCTGACCTGGGGGGGTTTCCAGAGAACAGGGGTTATTCCATGTGTCTGAAACTCAAGCTAACCCTCAGTGCTCACCTAAGGCTCACATCCAAACCCAGCATTAAGCCTACAAGTCAGGCCCGAGCCTCTGGCAGATGCCAAGGCTCTGGCACTCTGTCCAGAGTCACTCCTGAGAGGAAAGCCTCTCAGGTCATCAGCTTTTTGTCTTTGGAGGAAGCAGGATTCAGAGTCTACAAATACATCAAAGAACAGCTTCCAAGTGTTTTCTGCTACCTCACTTCCCTGCTCCTCTGTAAATCTGATTGGAATTTGATACCACACATACTTTAACTGAACTCCCTCTGACAGTTAAATCCCATGTTCAACCCCAAATCTATTGCACCATTCAGAAACAGGAACACACCAGACTTGCCTTTCACTCTGTACCAGAAATGGATCAAGAACATACCCATTATGTCCAGGAAATCTTCAGCCAAAACAATGGGGCCTCTGTCTATAGGTTTTCCTGATCCATTAAATACTCTTCCTACAAGAAAGAGCAACACAAAGTGTAAACTGCTGTGGGAATAAGTTAGTGTGTGCTAAGCCTGTTGATTCTTCAAAGCAAGATGCAGGTGCTTACCAAGCATATCCTCAGAGACTGGGGTTCTAAGAATATCCCCAGTGAACTCACAGGAGGTCTTCTTGGCATCAATACCTGAAGTTCCTTCAAATACCTGCAAATATACCAGAAGAAATTAAAAAAACAAACCCAGGAGAAAGGAATAAGTCTTGTGCTTTACAGAACAACCCAAGAGTTGTTCTGTAAAGTTGTTTAGGAGTTGTTTTCAAACTTCACAGCTTGAAAACTTGACCAGCCAGAGGGCAGAAGAGCAAGACAGGCCTGTGAGCAGCTCCCTGGGCCAAAACACCCCAGAAAAACCCACTTGAAACACAACTCATGAAGTGTGGCAGCTGCAGCCACCAAACCCTGGGCCATTCCTTTGATTGGAACTGACATGGCTCAGATGTGCTGATTAATCAAGTATTTCTCTGCTAAACAAGAGATGCTCCTGGCCCTGCTCCTACCTGAACCACAGCTTTGGAGCCACTGACTTCCAGAACCTGCCCACTTCTTCTCGTGCCATCAGGAAGGGTCAGGTGGACAATCTCTGCATACCTTGGGAACTGAAGAGGAGCCAGAAAGACAGTGGAGAGCATTAAAATCCAGGAGAGTCATGAGACAGAAGTTCACAGTTTCAACAAGCCTAAGCTTAGCAATTAACTAGTAAATTCTTTTTATCCCCAGAACAAAACCTGTTCCAATGTGATGAAAACTCCTCAGGCTACAGCCATTTTTACAGGGACTAGACAATGTTTCCCCAGAGCTGCAGAAAGCCCTGACAGAACCTGTCCTGAGTCCTGAAATGCCACCAGAAAGCCACAAAGCAGCATCTGACAGCAAGAAAAAGCTGGAGCTGGCTTGTCACTTGCTTGTGTTGGCAGGAATTTGAGAGCAAGGCCAAACCCTTCCCAGTTCCCTTCCACACAGCACTGCCCCCAAAGAAATGATGTGTGTGTCCTTCATTCTGTTTAGGCAACATCTGGGGCTTTTGGTAAAACTGAAACAGTTTCCTTCCTTTCCCCAAAACACTCAGTGGTTCTCAGGACAGAGGAACCTCCCCTTCCCTTCCCAGCACCCTGCCCATTCTCATCCAGCTCACCCCTCAGGAGCAGCTTCTCTCAGAACTGCCCAAGGTCCCCACAGACTTCCCAGCAGTCTGGATTTCACTTGTCACAGCTTTTTGTTCAACCCTCCCCAAAACAAAACCCCAAATTCACTCATCAGGAGCCTGAAGCTTTACCTTCACTTGATCCAGGATAACCAGGGGGCCATTCACACCCGACACAGTTCTGTAGGCTGCAAGAAAAGGAGCCACGGGTCAGGTACTGCCAAGAGCCCCAGCAGCATCCCCCATGAAGCTCTCTAAGTTTCATCCCAATCCCCACTCTGAGCTTTGCAGATCCAGGGCTCAGCTCTGCACCACCTCTGGATTACAGGCTCCACGAGCAGGATTAAGTGTCATGGTTAGGTAGGGAATTTTATGGGCAGCAATTTTTACTGCTCCTCACAGAGCACCTTGAGGTAACAAGCTACAGGATATCACAGTTTTCTTGCTTGAAAAATTTTCTCACAGAAAATCCCTGCAAATCCATGTGCTGAATGTCACCAGGAACACCAGAACAAAGGACAGTTGATGATTTAAGCCAAGAAAAACACACGGTTGTGAGACCTTTAAAAAGTAGGGGTAATAGCACCTACAAATTGTGGCTTTTGGAAACCTTCTAATACCCTCCCTGGCTCTCCAGAGAAGGTCAGAGCAGTGTGCTGTAAAAGGTTGGATTTCACCTTAGCCAAGCTCCTCCTCCTCCTCCTGAGTTATCTGGGATGATCTTCAGGAGTGACACCTGAGAGGAGCCCACAGCTGGGCAGCTCTGCCCTCAAACACCAGCACAGCACCCAGCCTGAGGCACCACGTGCCCAGAATTCACCAGCCTGTCCCCAGCCCATGAAGAGCTGGGGCAATGGGAGTCCCAGTCCCTGCTGGGCTGATCCCAGGAGAGCCCAGCACCCTTGATAAAAGCCACTGAGTCAAAGCTTGATCAGGGTCACGAGGAGCAGTGGCCACAAGAGTGACTGTTAATCACTCATCCCTGGGGGAAGGGGGAAATGAGCAAATGGAGCTGTTTCCAGAACTGGGGAGACACCAGCACCTCTTCCTGGTCACACCACAAGTCAGGGGGACTGGGCACTCGTGGTAGATCACAAATTCCACCCCGAGATACAACACAGGTCCCCAAATTCAGCTCCAGCAGCAGCACAGGCCAGCCCTGGGGCAGGGCAGCTACACAGAGCATCCCTCAGACTGCAAGGGGTGCAGCCCACTGTCCACATGAAATGGAAAAGATGATCTCCAGCAAGCACTTCATCCCGTGACTGCCTCGTGGGCACTTCCTCAGCCAGCAGGAGAGGGCTCACACTCCTTGCTCTGTCCACAAGCAAGCATTTCCTTGACATCAATCAGCATCAATTCCCCTTCCAAGCAGCTCAAAACTCCTCTCTCCAAGGCCGACCAGTTCTGTGACAAACCAAAAGCAACTGAAGGTTTTTTTCCTGCCCACCTGGCAGGGGGTGGCAGTTTGGGCCAAAGCCAAACCCTGCACAGAAAACCATGAACTGAGTATCAAGTGATAGACTCATTTTGGTTGGAAGAGATCATCAACTGCTAATAGAATAAGAAGTCACCTCAGCTCCAACCTTGGAGAAGCCTCTGCTGCAGAGCAAAGCAGAGCAGGGGATTAGGGAGAACAGGGATGAAGGGGCTAATGGGGCTTCCAAATCAGCCTGATGCTGAAAGAAACCACCCCAGAGAAGCTCCCCAGCCACCCCCTGCCAAGTGTTCAAGGTGCGGCCCCGGGTGCCATCACTACCCAGATGAGAAAGAGGCCAGGACAAAACCCAACACATCTGCAGCCAACTCCAGCTTCCCCACAGTGCTGCAGCTCCCATGGAACCCAGCAGATTTCTGCTTTCTCACCCCATTTCTCAACTTCATTTCACAAAAACACAACCCACGTCACCCTCCCCAGCCCACATCACCCAAGGAGAACTCAGAATTGCCAACCTCTGTAATGTCAGTGACGTCACTGGAGCAGTGAGTAATCGTTTACTTTGCTAA
>JANHGL010012030.1:2501-14047 GCA_024611195.1 Ceyx melanurus | reverse complement strand
TTCGCAGCAAGAGCTGAGGTTGCTGTGTGGGTAACCCGCCTCTGCAGGCTGCCTAAGGCTGTACCTGCTTTTTCTAAAATCTACAGGTAAGCAGTATGCACAGAAAAAACGATATGATTTAAAAACTGTAGAAGATGCTACAAGGCAAGAAGTCAGTAGCCATGGTACAGGATTCAGGCACATCAGGAAAAAGCCATGAGCATCTGAAGAAAAGTCTCTGTAAGTTCCTTAAATAACCAGATTGACCTGTCTTTAGTATATAGTACTTATTTCAGCAACCTACTCGTAAACTAGTGAACCACAATATACATTGCAAATAGTGTAATATTTTGTAAATTCCCATAAGCAAGTCCATCAGTTCTCTTCCTCCCTCCCTGCTACATACAAGCACAGGATTATTAACAAAAGAAAGGAACAGGTACTGTTACCTATAGCCAAAACTGCACACAAACGGAGAAGTGGCTACCTTAGAACATCTTTCTAGTCATTGCTCTGAAGCACTGCATTCAGTTCTGTGTAAATGCAAAATTTTTTTTAGTTTTTCATATTTAAAAGCTAGGGTTTGTTTTTTTTTGTTTCTTTCAAAATCTGGAGTTGCAAATTCATTGCTCTGTGAAAAAACAAAGTAGTGTTTTGTTTTGATTTTTTTTTTAAATGAAATGGGAAACTGTTCTTCTACAGAAAGAAATTTCTGTTAGCATGAAGATGTATAATACTGGTTCAACATCAGCAAGTCAGTAATTACTGAGGTTTTTCCTGGCAAAACCAGGGAAATGGTCATATCCTAGGCTACTGTCGAGTCTTCAGAGTATTCTGAAAACAAGTGGAAACCCTTTTTTAGACTCTTTTTGCACCCCGAATTTGAAGGCCATTTATTAATGTGCAATTTCAAACTGTAATGCGTTAACTTATGTTGAATCCTTTAGTGTTTATTGAAGTTTGTGTAAATTGACATTGTAGCACCTAAGGTAAAAATAGAGGATTTCACCCAAGTTTTATTCTAAAAATGAAAAAGATTACTTGAACCAAGCAGAGCTATTTTTTTCCTGTGCTCATATTTCTATATGGTAGTCTGGCCAGAAGGTAAGGTGAATATAGATTTCAAAAAGCTATTTGAGACCTTTTTAAATGGAAGGTCAGTTTAAATACAAATGGTTTGTTTTGGAAATAGGAAAATAAGAACTTCTGTGTTGGTACTTGCTGCTCCATGGTGTTCCACAGTTAGGAAGCTGTAGGAAAATTATCTGCAGCAATACATTTATGCATGCTGGGGAGTGATGGCCACTGTGTGACTCCCAGAATTATGTGCTGCTCTGTTGATGTATGTGCAGAGTAAATGATTTATCTAGTACCATCCAAATTCCTTGATTAGAAGAAATATTACACCTGTATTGTAGACTTCCTAACTACAGGGAAGAGAGATTTAGTGAGCAGTACAGTGGCTGTTTGGTTGCTTTAAGAGCTGCCGGGACCAGTTTTGCAGTATTTTTGCCAAATGCATTCAAAACTAAAAGTTCATTGGGCAAAGACAATGATTCTTGCTGTGCTAATGCTTGGAGAGGCTCGCTAACAAGGGGCTTCTGAGTACAGGCTTGTCTGAGGAAGAGACAAGAAGACTTTGTGTCACAAAAACAGAAGTTACTGTCTTTACAAGCCTTCTACAACTGAGGAAGTGGAGGACAAGGGAATAATGAACAAAGTGCTTACACACAGTGGTGTTGTGAGGGTAATCAAAGAAAGTCTGTGTTTAGGAAGGGGCTTTGAAGTACTGAATATTATGGTATTGTTTTGCTTTTATTTTGCTTAAGAAATTGTCCAAATATTTTTATTCTTTTTCCCTAGGCCTGGTTTTAAGCAGCGGTATGAACACAATGTGTGACATTCTTTGTATGTCTGTAGTTTTTCTTTCATTAGCTCTTGCAAATTTCCCTTCCCTAGAGGTGAATTCTAGTGAGAGAACCCAAAGAAATGCATGAGAGAAGAAAATGAGAGCCTATGGATCAGCAACAGAAAAGGAGAAGGGAGGAAAAAACCTCCTTCAAACTCTGAGCGTAACTGGCCAGGTGAGCTCTAAACTTTTTACAAATCTGTTCTACAGCTGAACTTAGTAAGGTAGAGCTAGAGAGTGGAAAGTTTGGCTTGATTTTCACAGGGCAGCTGGGAATGCTCTGCACCTGCAGGAACATCCAGTGCTTCATTCAATAGGAGTTTTTATTTTGTTGTTGTTACTGTTTAATTCCTTTTCATGAGATTTAACTGAGCTGTACTGGAGCAGAATACACAAGTTCTAACACATCCAGCAGTCATCCAGGACACAAGTTCAGAGTAGACATTTTTAGTGAAGAGCTCTGCATTACAGACTAAAATATGGAGCCACGTTCCTCACAGTGCTAACAGGAGGAATCAGATAAGTGGACTCATTTGCTGTGATGGATTATCCCTGTGTTGTTGATAAACCTGTGTAGCTCCTAAAATGGAGAGTTACCCAAGGAGTTACAGTGTGCAGCTTGAGGAAAGCACCTGTTCCTCTGTGAAAGTGTGGGAGGCCAGCTCTGCAGGTAGGAATGGAAAAGGAGAATGAAAACAGTCCCCTGCTAGCTCCCTCCTAGCTTGTCCTGCCTTTTGTGCATCTTTTGTATCTTTGAACAGCTCTTGTTTTATAAGTTGGACAAGTGATGTAAACAGTGAGGAAAGGGTAGTTGGAGTGACAAGATGAGACTGATTTGTGTGGTACTTCAGCAAAAGGAAACCCCACAATGAGCCTGATGCAGCCTTAACCAAGTAAGGCTTTGGGATTGACATGTCACACCAAAAATCTGAAAAATAACTGGAGAAACTCCTGTTGTTTAAGTGTGCAAAAATTCTGCAAGGAATTTCTCCCTCTCTGGGGAAGAGAGGCTCTCTGGAAAAGGCTTTTTGTAAGGCCTTATGTGCTTCCTTTGTGTCAGAGCTGGAAAGCTGGATGACTATAGCTAGAATGCCACTACTCTGGGATAAATGTCTGACAGCATGAAGCTGATCTTTCCCAGCTGAATGCTGCATAGCAGGCAAGAAACTGCTGAGACACACAGCTGAGAATTGGCCTGTGATAATGGCAGGTGGTGAGGGGGAGGAAGTATGAGATACTTCATTCTTTGCTGCTGCATTGTAAAGAACAAGGCATGTCAGTATCCTTTTGCTGGCTAGTTCTCTTTTTCTCCACCCCTCATTCAGTTGCTTGTCAGACACTTGACTACCCTGCTGTGTGTAAAGGGATTACTGATACTGTAGGTGGAAAAAGGAGATGTTTGCACAACTACATATTTGAGTTTTTGCAGTATTTCTTATGAAATAGAGGAAAATGAATGCATCTCCAGATGTAGCATGGTTATGAATCAATAAAAGGAGTAACTTTTGGTAGCAGAGCATGTATGAGATACAAATATCTCAGAACAAAGGAAGAGTTAGAGCTAGCACATGTCCTTTTGCATCTTTTGCTATTCCTCTGCCCTTGTAGCCACTACTTTCTTGGTCAGTATATCAAGAGAAAGTGTAAGTCTGTGGAAAAATGGGTCTTTGCCTGCTTATCCTGCCAGCATTATGGTTGGTGACAAAGTAGCTGGAGTCAATTTTCTTTTCCTTCTTCCTGTGCTTGATGGTAGCATATTGAGCATGGAGAGAGGTGTGTTTGGTACAGAGGTGAATGTGTTCAGCCCAGCAGGGATGATGGCTTCATTTCTGCTATCACTCTATTCAGGCAGCTGTTTGTCTAACACTCTGTATGGACTATTTTTTTTGGCTTTGCATGTACACTTCTCACCTTACACACAGTTTCTGTGACTCTCAAGAAAATTCTGTCTTCTTCAATCTCCTGGTCATGCCACTAGCAGCAGAAACAACAGGGAATCATTTATCCCTCCAATTCCCAGAGCAGTGCTTTCACTAACCCCCAGAGGTAAGCGACCTGAAACACTTGAAAAGGGTGCAATCTCCAGGGGGTCAGTGTTTGCAGCTGAAAGCTTCAACAATATATTAAACTGGGCATTTTAGACCAAAAAAGATCTGCTTGTATTTCATCTGTGCAGAATTATTATTCCCACATTGAGTGCAGTGAGTGAACATTAGGTATTCAATAGCAAGGTCAAGTCTGTAAAGCAGATAGCACTTCTGTTAATAAACACATGCTTCCTGCCTTGTATTTTGATGGGTTTTAGTTATAGATGACAGAAGCTAGTTGTCCATCTTCCTTTGTGTCTAAACGTGAGATTCATCCTTCTGACTTTTGGCTGCCTGAGATTCAAATCTGGAGGGAGTTTAAAGCAAGGTATAAGAAAGAAAAGTGGATTCCAAGTGGGGGGAGGTGTTCAAGAGGAGTCCCAGTTTCACAAAGGCACCATGCAGGCACAGAAAGTTTCTGATCTGTCCTTTTCCTGAGTAATGCCCTGTCCTGGCTCCATATGCTGTTCCCACTTTCTCATTGTTATGAAGGTCAGTTTAAAAGCCCACCTCAAGATCAGTGCTGTGTCTCCCACCTCTAGAATCGGGATCCTAGCATTTAGATGGGAGCAATGGGAAGTGTCTGAAGACAATGTCATTTTCTGAATGCCGTCCTAATCATTAGTATCTGCTGCATGGTGGCATTGCAAGTAATAATGCAGAACAGAATACAGAGGAGCTAGAAAATTATCTCTTGAGAGGAGAAATTGATGCCAAGTTTTCCCTTCATCCTTGCAAGGTTTATAATGTTGGCTGGTACTTTCTAATTGCTATCAGCAATATCAAAGGACACAAATGAAATTAGTACCAGTCTTTGCCCAGAAATCCATAGATTTCATACTTGCTGTTCTGTGTTATATTCAAAGCCTGAGATATTGTATGAACTTAGACTGTATCAGGGCAATTTTAAGTTGCTTGAAGAGCACATCCATGGTCTTAGGTACAATAAGTTGGGAGTCTTAAACACAGTGTTGGAACACATTGGCAGTTAACTGAGATGTGAGGTGACCGGTGGAAGGGAAATGTATACAACAACTATATAATAAAAGCTAGTGACTTCCATTTTAGCCAAATTCTACTCTGTAAGAGACTGACATGGCAGCAGTGCAAGGGACTGTGTAATCATTTTGCTGCACTGCCATCATCCTGCTTCTTTCCATATGCCATTTAGATAGAGCAACTGATCAAGAGTTCGGGGAACTCTCTTAAGTTCCCTTTACAAATTAAATCAGACTGTTAAGTTTTGAATTTCTGTTTCATTCATCATGTGCTTTTGAGACCTCCTCATGTTCTTTTTAATAATTCAGCCTTTATCTATTCTAGGTTTATTGCTTAGAGAGACAGTACCTTCTGCTGAGTCCAGCATATGGCCAACAGGAGCTATGTCAGGTAAGGAATGAAACCTTCAGTTTTTCACCTTATTCTCTTTGATTGTTGATTAGTTTTGGAATAGAATTATAGTAAGTGCAGTCGGATTTGTGTCACTAACTGTTAGCTTGGATAGCCTGTTACTTTGAAACAGCTGGAGAAATGCCAAAGATCTCAAGTGTCTTGAAGTCTTTCAAGCTTTTTCTTTTTATGTTTGTTGTTGCAGCAGCTGAAAACAGAGGAAGTCCTGAAGCAAACTGGATTAGGTAAGAAATAATTTTTTTTTTTACAGTGGTTACTGACCATGGCTTCTCAGTGTGGACCTATACATTTTTAGCAGCACAGCTGTATTTGACTCAAGTTGTAGTACAAGTGTTAATTCTATTCATAAACATTCCCTCAGGGTAGAACTGCCCTTGTGTGAGCTTGCTTTTCTCTTTTTACTGCTGCTCAGAAACCACTTGCTAGAGAGAGACTTTTGAACGGAGTGGTGCATAACATGGTGAAATACAGATCTCCGTGACTGGTAAAATTCTTAGTTCCATTTATTAGGGAACTCTTCAGCCTCATCTCTGAAAGAAAAAGCAGTGCTTAGTTTCTACACTTTCCTGTTTGCTTGCTTCAAAAGAGTGATTGTTATAAATTGTACCTTAAAAGCTGCTAGTCTTGAGTTATGAGTTTGTAGTGTTGATGTTTTGATGATGGGCAGTGCCTGCAGTACTGGACAAGGAATAAGCTTTTATGGCCTTGATACTATAAGAAAGAATGGATTGTGAAGAGTGCAGCCTATACTGCTTTCATTATAACTCCTGTCTGAAGAATTGACTCATGGTATACTTTATCCTGCTTGGGTTCTTTGCCAGAAAAATAAAATGGTAGCTCTCTTTCCCATCAGGATTCATGGCCCTGTCAGTGTCAGCCTATTGTGAAATGAAACCCAGGAATTTAATGATCAAAAATGTTAAAAAGAAAGATAATTAATTGCAAATACAAATGCTGTAGGTAACAGTTTCCACCTAAGGATTTACATATCAGTTAGTTCTAAGAAAAAATAATCAAACTTTTGGATGGGGTTTTTATGTATGTGCACAGTAACAACAATAGCTGCTCTGAAGTGATGGTGGTGATGGAGCTAATGACGAGACAGTTGGCACGGTCGCGCTGGGGTGATCTTCGCTCTTGCAAGACAAAATACAGTTAGATTAGCACATTTTTGCAGAGATATGCAGTTATCAATGTGTATAAAAGAATTGACTCCTGTTAGCCAGCAGATGCCTGTGTCCTTGACAAAGCTGCCTTTGCAGGACAGATATATCTGCAGAAAGCATAGTGATCTATACTGTATGTCACAGTTTCCTTTCCAAATTGCTTTGTGATTTGCAAGTATATAAATGTTTTGTGGGCTAGGTAGAGGATCTTGGAATGTTTCAACAACACCTACTGTGGTAAGGCTGCCTCAAGACCCAAGAGTATCAGATTGCCATGGTTCCAAGTAAAACCTCTATTCTGTCCTTGACACAGTTCCAGCTCTACCACAGGGTTGGTACAGGGCTGTATGGACCTTGTAGCTAATGAATTGAGCCTATCTATGCTGCCTTCCCAGCCTTTCCTCTTTCTTATATTTGGCCCAGGTGTGCAAGTCTCAAATAAAGCTTGGCTGACTGCAGCATGAATCTGTGTGCTGCTTTCTACTTATAGCTTTCAGGAGATAGACATTTTTTGCTAAAGAACTCTTTAGGAGGACTCTGTGTCCCTAATAAGCAGCATACTGTAAATGCTTTGGTCAAGTCTTTATAATATCCTGCCATGGGGGAGTATCCTGCAAAGAGGGAGGGCACTTGTTTTACCATGGGCTGACTGAGTCCAGCTGCAAAGTTGACACTAAATAAAGATTTCAGATTCATATGGCAGTCATGTGTTATACACAAAAATAGACTGGGCTCTTAGTTATAAAAAGTAGAGGTATCTCTGGCTTTTTGTGTTTGCTTTGTTTTTGTTGTTGTGGATAATAAAGGATAGTAATATTTAGGGAAGATGTTCTTCCTAGCATTTAAATTTGAACTAACATGAAGTGCTGCTTTAAACTGTTTAAACACAACTGTTTTGTGCATTTGACTGTTAATTGGAAAAGGAAGAATCCCATCCACTGTTTCATAAATATTTCCCTGCAGAAGCAGAATGTTACTGGTCTCTTCCAGGTGGAGAGTTTCCTGATTCAGTGGTCTCTGCTACTGCTGTCCTCAGCTTAGGCATAGAGCAAATGTCAGGGAAAGAGAGAAATAATTTATGATAGCTTAGTTGTAAAAATAATTGTTTCTACTATTCTTTGGTGACCAAGACTGTTTCCAGTTCTCATCTGTTCCCTGATCTCCCTGTTTCTTCTTTGTTAATAAGCCTTCTTCTTCTCTTCTCTGTTAATCTCCTTAGTGTGAACTGAAGGGCAGAAGGGAACTGCAGAAGGGAACTGTCTTTGAGCCCAAAAGACAGGCAGGGCTAAATTGCAACACAAAGTAAGAACTAACATAAAGAGTGAGAAAATGGAAATGGAGAAATAGCTTAATGTGGTGCAATAAATTCAAGAGAAAGGGTGCCCTGGAGGGTTAAGAAGGCCTGAGAGTCAGTGCACTGAACACACCAAAACTCTGGCTTGTAGAAAGTGATATGCTTTCAAATGTTCAGCATCTCACCCCAGATTTTGCAGCATCTGTTATCTTTTTGAGATGTTTATTTTAAAAAACATTTTTTTAACAGTTGTCTCCCGTATAGTTGCCCTTTGGTTTAGAAAAAGGAGAAATTACTGGAGAGTTCCATGTGCCAGTTATTGCATACTTTTAAATACACAATGTTTGAGATTAGCCAGTGAATTCTGGAGGTATAGGGAGAGCAGAAGCTGTTCTCCTTCAGGCTCCAGATCTCAAGTATGTCAGGTAGGCAGCTGAGATACCACCTATGTAACTGGCATCCAGTTACTTCACCTCTGCCTAGGGACAATCCTGTCCCTTTTATAGTGTGTCCAAACAACCTGTCACTGAGCTGTTTGTTACATGGTTATATTTTCTCTAAAGAATTGTAATAAAATGTGTTCTAAAAGGAAGAAAACAAAAAGAAATTAAAAGTCCCATTTCTGATACTGGAAGTACTGTTGCTAGCAGCTTTCCTGGATGTAAGAAGAATAAACTCAGACACTGAGTTAAGCAGGAGTAATAAAAAGTGTGGAGTGGGATGGCAGGATGCACGTCTTTGTGTGTTTTTCACACTATATGATAAACTTACAGACAGGCTGAATGATAGATGTGATTAATTCCATCTGGCTTGTAAGAAGAGGGCATGTTTGGTGCACATCGTCTTCACTTGTTCTCTTAACGTTCCTGTCAATAGTTACATGGATGATCTTTATACTTTGTGTGTAGCTTGTGAAGTGGATATAAAGACCTGTCAGACTACCTTTTCTAATACATTTTCCTCTGAGGAAACAAACCTAACATAAATGTCACCTGCAGTATGGGCAACCATAGCAGATGGAGCATTGAATTAATGGCTCTGAGAGGCACGACAGGAAAGATTATGAGATGAGATAAATATGGTAGATATAGTACATGACCCAAAAAATTTCCTGGGATTAAAAATGAATTAAAGAAAGAAAAGTGTGTTTTCAAAATGTTACAGTATTTAAGATCACCTATCTCTTGTACTTTTGGAAAAGTGTTAAAAAATCATTTCAAATTATGTTTGTAGGGAAAACCTCCCGTTAGTTTAATTAAAAGGATATTTTTCAGCTGTGGGTCTTACAGTCTTTTGTGACATACTTTGAATATGATGAAAGGTAGGGAATTGACTTATAAAATATATCTGGTTTTATGCCTCATCTTTTCTGGCAAATTCACTGTCTGATTATAAAACTAAACTGATACCTGTATTGAAAGTATATATTGTCATCAAATATAGAGGAAGGACTGGTGTTAGCAAAGAAAGTGACTGGAGTTCCTCAACTGATAATAAATAGGAAGGTTATGTAAGTGCAGCTCCCTTTCTGGTGTTCATTTCATAGATACAGGAAACAGAAGCAATTTATTTGCTGGCAGAAGGTTTGGAGTGTCTGCAGAAGTCAGCTAACAATAAACTAAAGGAGTGCGTCAGTGACTTGTGTAAGTAGGCTAAATTGTTTCTCACTATCAGGAGTTTGGCCTCTTTCCAGTTTCAAGAGTGAAGGACTATCACGACTGGCTGTAGTGATGTATATGTTGTAATACTGAGAAACTAGCTGGTTTAATAGCTGGACAAAAGGTGGTGGCATGATTTGTGATGGCATAAGGTTGCTCAGCTGAGGGCTTCACATTGTTCAGCAGCACTGCTGAGAAAATGTGCTTAGTTTCACACCCTCATAGCATCACATTCACTGATGTGAAACGAACGCCTTCCGACCAGCCTGTGAGAAGGCACTGGAAACGAAATCTGGCCAGCCTCTCAGCTGGAAGATGAATGCTCTTTGTGACAGGCTGAAAAACTGGGGATGCAACATGTACAAAGAAAAGCTAAGAAGGCAGTTTAGAGAGCTTGTTATATCAGATGATGTGCTTTCAACTGTTAACAGTTATGGTGAGGAGTCCACACCTGACTTGCCCCCACCATAAATTAGGGTGACCTTTCCCCACATAGAAGGCAGCATGTCCATGGGCATGTCTTTTGCCCACTGATTAGCAGCAGAAGCATCAAACACCAGGGCTGCGCTGTGGCCAAGGAGGCTGCAAGGCTGGCACTTCCTCAAGGTATGGCTCTATGGCAGCTATCTGAAGGTTTCCTCATATTTGCCTCCACATGCTACGGTCACTTTTCCCGACTCCTGGAATGGTGTTCTTGAAGTGGGAAGTCATGCAGTGGCCGTTGCTGCCAACCACTAGTAGGTTTGAGTTTTGAGAGGGTTTTCTGGAGATAATCTGAGCATCTCTTTTGATTGGCAGTATCATCTCACTCTGGCATCTGATTAACCTGTATTACTGCTAATAATGCACACACAAACAGGGTATTGCAGCAGAGTTTCTGTTCAACTGTTATTTGCATTCTACTATGAGTTAACTGAAAAAGAATAAGAGGAATATTAACCACTTGGGGATTACTACAAACAGCTCCTCAGGAAGCAACTACAGAAGCTATGGTAACTAGCACATGAGGCAGGAAACTGGTACACCAAATCTTAACACCAAGTGAAACTGGAAACCCCATGGGACAAAGAGGCAGCAATCAGTACTGAATAGTAAAGCAACACAAGGGCCACAAATGAGGTGTTTGAGTCAGGAAGCTGGCAGTATTGGGACCTGATGGAACAGCTGGAGAAGGACCCAGTGATTAGAAACACAGTGCTGAGAGGGCTCAGTAAATTATTTTTTTACTAGGGGGGGCTCTGAAGGAGGTGTTTGCCTTAATTGCTGTAGTCCCTAGGTACAGAGGGAAAGAATTCACTGCACACAGTGTATTTCTAGTCCTGTAAAAAGTCAGTATACTTTTCTTCTGAAACAGATGCTTCTGTCTCCCCACACCCTGCAGTAGCAAGCTCTTACAGTAGCCTGCTGTTCCTGGGGCTTTCACCTTTCTCTGTCTTTTCATCATCCCGTTGGTTACTGTCTCCCCTCTCATGATCTTTCATAAGACCATGTTCACTGTTGCGTTGTCATTTCTGTTCTCTATTACTCACGCTCATTGTCCTTATGAAGTAAATTGGTGAGCAAGTTTTGTCTTTTCTTCCAAGAACTTTTTTATGATTTCCTAACTATTCTGAATGCAGTCAGTTACATATATATACTCTGCTTGTCCTCAAGCCACATAATTAAATAAGGGTCAGAAAATGAATGGAAAAACTACATACAGTTATGTTTCTGTCCATGTATCAGAAAGAAGTGCATGGAGTGCTGCCACAAAGTTGCACCACTGTCTTCACAAAAAGAAGCTGCAGGCATTGTTGCTGCTGGGATTATTTCTTGTAAGGAATGCCATGAATATTGCACTACCACAGTGAGAAATATATTCTAGTCCATTTTTAATAGTTGTAAGGTGACCTATAGGTGTAGCTTTCTGTCTTTAGGTGATCTAACTTTTTTGAGTCATAGAATCATAGAATGTTTAGGGCTGGAGGGGACCTCCAAAGGTCATCTAGTCCAGCCCCCCTGCAGTGAGCAGGGACACCCTCAACTAGACCAGGCTGCTCAGAG
>JANHGL010012029.1:0-16144 GCA_024611195.1 Ceyx melanurus | reverse complement strand
GGGGGTCTCCTGCTTGAGTGAGGAGGGAAACGGTCCTTCCCTCCGGGGGGTGAGCGGCGTGATGCCGGAACGTGAGGAAACGGGAGGTCGGTGTGTGAGGGGCTGAGGGAGCGGCGGGGAGAGGAGCTGATGCCCGAGGAGGACTCAGCCCCTCTTGAGCTAGGGCTGGCCGGGCCCCTTAGGCCTCGGCCTTCCTTAGCCGGGGGCTCCCAGGTCTCGGCAGCAGACGGGGTGCTGCTCTCAGGCCGTGCCAGGCCCCGCCGCCACCCTTCTCCCCAAGGCCCATACTCCCTGACCCCAGTACCGGGATATCTTAGTGCAGCTTCTACTTTGGCGAAATAAGGAAATAACTTTGCCCTCCCGTTAGCTGAACTGAGGCACAAGAAGGCAAGCGGTTGCCCAAGGCCACACGTGAGCAGTGCAGGAATATAGCAGCAGTCTGCAGAATTCTTCTTTTCTAGCCTGGACTGTGGGCTCGTGTGATGTGACCTGCGATTACCAGAAAGGGTTTGTCCCCTCTTCCTGGTTCGTGGGGATGTGGTATCTTTACCAGGTATCCTGTTTGCTCTCTGAGTCACTCAAGAGCTGGGTGTTCATTTGGTGTGTTAACACCAGGGCATGTTTTGCCAGCCATCAGCAAAGGTCTTCCTGCTTCCCTGGAAGAGCCTATAGCTGTGGTTTATAAAAGTGAATTGCGTGCACTTGTATTTATGAATCACTGTTATGACACAGGAGTGTTATGACTCCCATCTTCTAGCTTGGTTTAGAAAAACACAGCAAGTCCTTGGTCTAAGTAGCTGGATGCCAGGAACCCTCTCTACACCTCTCTGACTCTTCCCAGAGTCCATTGATTTCTCAGTGTGATTACAGTGAAGTTCTCTTCTTTGTGGGATGTTGAATGTGAGGTGACTTGGATGTGGAAAGAAAACAGTGTTTTGGCTCCTTTGAGTCATGCACAATTTGTTCCTTTTTGCAATAAAGATGAAATTGCAAAGTACATGAGACCTTTGCCTGGAGATAAGGCTTGAAATTATGTTTCTAATATGGAAGCCAGTATTTCTTTCTTTGCTGCTTTCACTTCTCTTTCACTCCAAAGGCAAGGGAGTTTTTGTTGATGTTCACTAAATTAATGTTGCCTGCTTTAACTTGCTGCTATAAAGGTTAGAACATAAAAATGTGCTTGTTATGGGAGCATCCCTTGGCTGCATACTGAGGGTGGTATTTCATGGCCATATTTTAATGAATGTCTGTTCAAAAGACATTTTCAATATAGATATGTGATGATGGATAGAAGGATCTGTGCTGAAAATGGACATAACATGGACTTGCTTCTTCCTATAGCTCAAAGTGTAATTTAACACTGGTTTTTAATGTGGCTAGGTCCAGTTTAGCTCCATTTCTACAAACCAGGTTATCATCCACTTCTGCTGTATCTCTTATTAAATCAATAGTATTGGCCCAATGGATAGGATCCTATTAATTCATCTAGAGCTAGAGGGAAGTTCAAAGCTGTGGAGAAATTGACTGTTGGGGCTCATCTGATAGCAGGCAAAGGACTTGCAAATGACATTTGTAATAGCTGATTTTCAGCAATTTCTGCAGGATAGGAGACTTAAAATAGGAATTAGGCTGTCAGCTATAGGTAACCCTATTATCAAGATAACATTAAGAAGAGCAAATGTACGTGGAAGATATGAAACACAAGCCAAACTAAGAAGTTTTGGATTTGCAGTGGAACCTGTGAAATTGTGTCTTTAAAAGGCACTGTTGATCTTCATTTATTCTTTATAAACCAAGCAGATTGATTTTAGCACAGCCTTTGTGAAAAGAAGAGAAAGGTCATTTTCTTTCTCTGTTGGTCAGTATTCTGCACATCATCATATCCCCTGCAGTCACTGATTCTTCAATGCTACAGGACTGAGTTGATAATGGTTAAAATAACTGAAGGACAGCTCTTCTATGTAATTATTCTTGAAAAACAGGTATTTTCCATGTTATGCCCCTTTAAGATATTACTACACCTGCATATCACAGTGATTCACTTAAGTCTGGTGAAACTAATTAAACACTTTGCTGATGCAGCAGTTTGCTGAGGCAAAAGGCAGGTTTGTCACAGCAGATGTTGCAGGAGAGAGGCTGAATGGGAGGTGGGATGAGCATTGTGCAAGAGGGGGACCTGTGGGAAGGGCAGTGGAGCAGACTGGGCTGCTGCCAGTTTGGTTTGGCTTCGTGGCTGGTCGAGTGGCCCCTCGTTTGGGGTCAGTTGCAGTGTTTCATTGCCATGTGCCCAGGTGCTTTTGGGGATGCAGGGAGGGGAGATGCAGGTATATTTTAAAATCTTTATCTTTTTATTTAGTAGCTGGGCCTGACTGGATGGAGCACAGTGTGTTTCTGAGGAATGACAAACCTTGAACTGGCAACATTTGCTTTTCAACTCTTTATAGTTATAAATAATACTCTGATGCTGTCTTCCCCCTCCTTATTCTGACAAGGTTTTAGAGTTTTAGACTTGTTGATAAAGGAGCCTGTACCTGTTAGTCAGACCTGGAGGTCTGTTGATTGTTTATTATTTTTAGTTGAATATTCTTTTTAAACCAAGCTTTATCACAAGCAGTCATGGCACAATTCACATGTTTCTTATTGAAAATGACTTGTGGAAAATACCACTATGAACCAGAGTCACTCCCAGCTCTGCATTTCATGGTTTTTGAACCACTGCTGCATGTATTAAAAGCTTTGCACAAAATCCTGGTGGCTGTGAGAATACCTTGCTTAATTATTTATCACTTAAGTGATCTGATTATTTATCACTTTAGTGACAGAGTTTTTTTAAAGGATAGGTGTTGGACTTTTGAGTATTTAAGATTATGTGAAGAAGTGCTTAAGTATTAGTTCAACTAAAAAAGGAGGTTTTGGTTTTATAAGAGGTTTCTGCCTTCAGACAACATTCTTGGCTGGAAAAATAATCTTATCTCTTCACCATTGTGCAGTTTTTTTGTGGGAGATGCAGTAAATATGGAAGAAACTCCAGTGACCTTGTGGTTTTAGCATCACTCGTGCCCTGGTTTTCCTTCTTGGGACCACCAGGTCCATTGCCTGTTTTTACACTTGCTTTGATGATTTTTTTCTTTATCTTTGTTTCTGCAGCTGCAGTTCAGTGTTGCAGAGTGTCCAGTGGCAATCTCACACTGTTTTTGCCACGGGGCAGTGCCTCTGTCAGTTCTGCTTGTGGTGCCATGCTGTGAACTGCATCTCAGTTGAGCAACTGCAAAGAAAATGTATTTTGCCATGTCATTTTTTTTTAGGCAGATCAGTTTTTGCTGCACAGCTGACATCTGGGTCTCATTCTGTAGTACCTCAAACTATTGCAGCTGCTGCATGGGGTTCAGACACTTTGTAAGGACAAGCCACAAGCTCACCTGGAAGTCAGGGCAGGTAATTCAGAGCCAACCCTTCACAGACCTTGTGGCAAATTCTTTGCTGGTAGCCTGTCAGCCTCTAGCCAAGATGTTCCAACCCACCATGTGAAGTGTTCTCTATATTCAAGATGTAAACACAAGAGGTGACAGGGTAATTGTCACCACTGTACTTGCTCTTGATTGTAGTAAAGCTTCTAAACACTTTCCAAATGATGTGTAAGCAGCTGCTGAAGGGAACAACCTGCTGTGGCACATTGTAAGGAGTTTTTTCTTCTGTGGCTAGGAGCCCTTTGTGGCAGATGAATACATTGAACGCCTGGCATGGAGAACACCTGGAGGAGGTTCCAGAGGTGGAGAAGCTTTTGATCCAAAAAGGTAAAAAGAAAGTTACATAATGGTCAAAGTGAATGTATCTCTAATTGTACTGTTTTATTATGCATTAACAAAAAGCCTATCTGGAGTGTTGGTGTGTGTCCAAGGAGGTTTTCATCTGGGAGAATTGCTAGAATTTGTGACCATAAGCCAATTATTCAGAACCAATTATTCAGTAGCAAGAGCAGGGGAAAAATCACTTTCTGATTTAGACCTTTAGAATGAAGGAGAATTGATGTTGTTTGTCCTTGTCAGACATGAATGTTCCAAAGCACCAGAGTTGATGGATTAAACCATAATATCAGGCTTTGCTGCTATGATAGTTAAGTCAATTTAATGAGTTTCTTGCTAGTTTAGCTCTCCCTGAGCTGCCTTGTTGTAAGACCCAGAAGTTTGCAGTCTAAGTAAAAGGCAGAAACAGGTAGGATGGGAAGAAAGGCAGGTGCAGTAGCTATTCCTTAGTGACTTCCCATCCACATGATCTTGTTCTAAATTGAGATTCTTTGTAGTAACCTGAGCTAGAACTCTTAACTTCAGGAATTACTAATTTAATAGACAAGCTATTATTCAAAAACAAATATTAAACAGCAGACTCAGAGGACATTCCTTCTGGAGCCATTGGGTTCTTTGAATCAGGAAGAAACCTGGAACTGCACAACATTTCTTCCTGTAGCTCCTTCTCCACTAGTGTATACTTTAGGGTAGTTAATAATTTGTACCAATACCAACTCGGTTTAACCCATCTTCTATATTTCTGCTGCTTTACTTGGCTTCTGTCATGCACCATTGTATTTTTCAGGACAAGTGGGAGAATCCTGCAACTGTAAATATTTTTCTTGTGGGATTTTGTAGTATTGGGCAGGGAGCCAAAAGTAATATCAAAAAGAAACAGACCTGTTTGTTGTTTGTTTGTTTTTTTTTCTTTTCTGTTTTTAGAAGATGATGCTTTTCTTTGGTAGGAAGAATGTTGGAGCCTTTATTCTGAGAAACCTGACCAGCAGCTATCTCTTCCACTTAAGCATTCTTTCCTCTCTCACTATATTGAGTACTATTGCTGAGCTGGCACAATAGCTGCTTAAAAAACAACCCCAAGCTTGTGTAAATAAATAGAAACTCTCTGCACTTCTCTAGGCTTTTGTTTGAAAGTATTCTTTATGTGCTGTCATTTAAACTTCATTTTAAATATACTTCTTCCATACTTAAGCCTGTGCCTTGTGGCTTTCTGGGATATCTGATGAACTGTGCTTACTCTTGGGCATCTGGCAAGTAGGAAGAAGTCATAAGCATCTGCCCCAAAACCAGCTTTTTTTAATAAGCTGTGTCTTTCCACCACTTACTGGTGCAAAGATACAACTTGAAATAGATTTTTAGACCAAGAGTGAGAAAAAAGGCAGTTCACATGTTTCAAGCAACAAGCTGCTCATTTTAGCAGCAGAAATTAAAGTGCAGTGACCCTCTGTGCAACTAGAGAATCACTTCAGTATCTCAGGTCAGAGAAAATTCTAGATGTTGGCCAAGAGAGGTACTGTAGTAGTTGCTTGGAAGAAGTCCTGTGAGGGTGGATTAGGATCTTCTGCTTTTCCCTTCTGTTTGCTGACAGTCTTGCCTGTGCATGGGGAGCCCAGAGAGGACCACGTGCTCATTCTGCCTTCCCACAGCACTGCAGGTTGGAAGGGCTTCACATTCACACTATGCCTGCTGGACAGACTATATGTGAATGTGCAGGTTCTTGAGTAGTCTAGAAATAGCTCCCTGGAAGGGATTCCCATTTCCTCTCCTCTTCTGCTTTGGCATTAAACGTGGACTGCAGAGTCCTCAAATGTTTCATATGTCTTCAGTTATTAGCATAAGATTTATGGCTGTGGAGGATCTGGGAAAAATTCCCTGAGCATCAGTGACTGGCATGTTCAGAAAAGTATAAGCTGAAAAGATGACTGGAATGGCACAGATTGGACAAAAATAGGAATGAGAGACATTGAGAAGGGAATGAAAAAGAACAGAGGAAGTTTTAAAATGCATTAAGTTGTGCTGTTCTGGGGACAAGTAAAATGTAAGTCTGAAGAAAAAAGTTAAGTGATGACTAATGGGAGGAAAAAAACCCCCAGATTTTAAATGTTATTTGTTGTAGGAAGAAAATAAGTGAAGTCAGGAAACAGTGTTGAGACTGTATAAGTGCATTCATTGCCTATTAATAGGCTGCTGATTTACAAGTTTATCATAGAAAATATTTTCCTGTTACAGCCCTTAAATTGAAGGGATGTAGTGGCCTGAGCTCACTTTGTCCTCATGAGACTTCTATAGGGATGATGGGGATATAGGCACTTCTTACCTATGTGAGAGCCATGTTCCTGAGCTGGTGTTACTTAGGTATTCCCCCCTCTCCTGGACTATTATATGAGCACATAGGGTTTTTCATAGGCTTAGAGTTCTGCACAAATTAAGGTGATGTAGTTTAAAACAAAACAGCATTTGTAACTCGTGTGTGACTGTATCAGCCTTGTGGGCAGGTTCTTGTCTTTGAGGGTTTTTTAAGCTCTCCTCAGAAGGCAGTGTCTTTCAAACTAAAGTCTGCTTTCCTGTATTTTATTGTAAATCAGATTATTGGAAGAATTTGTAAATCATATCCAAGAATTGCAGGTAATGGATGAAAGGATTCAGAGGAAGGTGGAGAAACTGGAACAGCAATGCCAGAAGGAAGCAAAGGAATTTGCCAAGAAAGTGCAAGAGCTGCAGAAAAGCAACCAGGTAAAAATCCAAGAGATGATTCTCATGTGCAAGTTTTTAAAGCATCTACTAACACTGCATCTAGTGCAAGTCTGGAAATCATGAGTTTTGTGTCCATGTCTCTGTTCTCCCAGGTTGCCTTCCAACATTTCCAAGAACTAGATGAGCACATCAGCTATGTGGCAACTAAGGTCTGTCACCTTGGCGACCAACTGGAGGGGGTAAACACGCCACGGCAACGGGCTGTGGAGGCTCAGAAGCTGATGAAATACTTTAATGAGTTTCTGGATGGAGAGCTGAAGTCTGATGTTTTTACAAACTCTGAAAAGGTAAGAGCTGTCAGCGGGATGAAAGCAGTTCAAAGCAATAAGCAGTCCTGCCCTAATTACAAGCTGCTACCATGACTTGCCATGGTCAGACTTCAAACCAGCGAGTGACTGACTCGTTCAAGTGGCATTGTTCTGAAATGGAAATTAACAAGACTAGGCTGCAGATTGCTGATAAAGCATTTGTATTCAGTGATGCTGAATGTGGCAATGTTGGCATTTTTCATCTTATGAAATTATCAGAGATTTGAGAAACGCTGGGAGGGCAACTTTAGAGTCCATACAATATCTGCCTGTTTCCTTTGAACCCCTTGCCTCAGATCCACCCTGTAATGCAGAATGTTTCTGAATGCAACTTCTTTGTGAAACTTTACTCTGTTGGGTCAG
This sequence comes from Ceyx melanurus, assembly GCA_024611195.1. Lineage (NCBI taxonomy): Eukaryota > Metazoa > Chordata > Aves > Coraciiformes > Alcedinidae > Ceyx > Ceyx melanurus. Next base: position 8,916 of record JANHGL010012029.1, on the reverse strand, counting down.
TCCACTGGCCTTGGATACCTTTTTGTCACAGCATGCCTTTGGGTTTTGTATAGTCCTGTGGTTATGTCTCCACCCTCTGAATTTAGAGGAACTGGGCAGGAAAACTTCAAAGAAATGTTAAAGTATTTTGTTTTTCTTATGCTTCAAGAGTATGTTCATGAAGCAAATATAATCTGAATGGTGTGGCTAATAGTAATAAACTGAAGGAAAAGTGTCCAGCTGTCAGCAAAAAGGCCCATACTAAGATTTCCCTGTGCAGTTTGAAAGATAAGTTGTTGGTTTGGGGCTTTTTCTGAGGAGTGTCCTGAAGAATCTTCCTGCTCTCCTTAAATTCTGTACAGTGTTAGAATTGTAGTCAGGAAAAAAATTACAGTATGTGGGAACAGCACAAACTTGGTTTGCACATTGAGAAAAAAAAAATGCTTGAAATGAAGCTCATAAATGACCTGAGAATAGACCTTGCTGTCTTGTTCCATGCTATGTATTGATTGCCTTCTTTCTCTGAATCCATGTATTTTCCACTGCCAGCTAACCAGTCCCTCTCCTGTATTGAAGAATCTGGAAGTGAGCAAATCCCTCCAGTTACAACAATTAAACCATCAAAGTGATGTAGCACCTCCCTTGTTAAACACAGGCCAATGCAACTATATGATGAACATGTTTACTAATATTCTTGCATTCTTTTCTCCACTAATGTTCTGTATTCAACATTTTCATGAGGCCTCCTACCTTGTTCACAGAAGTATTTTGTGTTATAATTCTCTCTTGCTATTATTTGTCCATGATTGTTCAGGTTTTGGTTTGGTTTTTTTTCCAGATACATTACAGCCTTTAAGTTATATTTTCCAGAATCTATATTTATTTTGATTTAATAGTTTCCAGAAGCTTGATTGAGTATAAAATATATCAGGATTTAAGCAGAAACCATGGAGAATTGATTTGTTGTGGCTCCTGTTGTTCATAAGAGAAGGCCCCAAATTCACTAAAATCTAAGTTAGTTAACAGCTATTGTGTGAAGAGAGAGAAAATGTGTTTGTGAGGTGGTTTTCATGTTGTGTTGTGGTGACATTGGTGAATAACTGCTAATTTACAGACTATTCTAATGACATCAGTATTGATCACAACTCTTAGTCAGGTATTAAGGTTGCTGTAAGCTAATAGAAATTACTGCTGTTTCATTGGATTTATTTGAGGAGCATAGCTGCATTGACTTAAGAGGCTATTGTAAGCTGACAGTTCAAAACATAAGCTGCTCTTTAAGAAGCAGAATGTATTTTATGAGAGCCCCTGTTTTTGCTGAACAACCAACAGAGTGTGATGCCCGTGCTCTGGATTCTCACCCATCTGTCTTGTTCTGTTCTTGAAAAGTTTTAATCCCAATCCTCTCTAAGCAGTGGGAGAATGAATGGGATTTCATTGCTTCCTTCCCTCTCACTCCAGTTGCCTGGAACATGCCTAACAGGTAGAACAAGATAAACTGCATGTTCTCCACCTTCTCTGTTGTGTCAGTTTACAAAGGTGTTGCTCAAATGCAGTAGCTAGAGCTTTCACTGCCCCCTTCAAAGTGCCTTCCAGTCACCAAGGTGGCCTGTAAATAATTATAATTCCTAATACAACTTCCATTTCTCCTTCCTTGGGAACAGTGCTCCATTCCAACCATGCTCCACTTTGATCCCCTTTTTCTCCTCCAACCCCTCTCAATGCTGAGCATCGTGCTGGCTCTTTTGGATAAAGCTCTACAGCTAATTCCAGTGATTACAGAGATTTCCCCAGTGCTTTTCCTGACCTGTCTGGAAGGGTTGGTAGCCATTTAACTTCCAAGTTCAACAGAGATTCTCTTCTGGCTGGGTGTGAGTCAGTAAGACTTTCATCCTTATCACTTTGAATAAGGTTCAGCCAGGTCTCTGTTACAGTTATATATTTTATTTCCAAATGAAAGGGTGCAGATTTTCATGAGATTGCTCTAACCACCTTCTGGTATATTTAGCCAGGAATTCTTTAGAACTTTTGGAACCTTTGGTCTGCAAACTGTAGAGCTATAGTGCAGTGGTGAGCTGTTTGTCCAGGTAGCTTAGACACCTATTCAGACACACTCAATGTGAAGATGAAATAAAAAGCCTTTTTATCGTGTCTTGACCTATATAATTTAATGTTTGAAAAACCAACTAACCAAAACAGAATACCTTAAGGATCATAAAAGTACATAAGGAACTTTAAGGGAATGATTTCTTCCACAGATGTATCAACTCTACCAGCTTTAGGAATAGAAACTATGTGTATGAAAATTGGACAGTGGAGGGGAAGGAAAAGAATAACCCACAGTTAGACCACCCTTAATAATTCTGTCATGTTTTATTCTTAACAGATTAAAGAGGCAGCTGATATAATTCAAAAACTGCATTTGATTGCACAGGAACTGCCTTTTGACAGGTAAAATTCTATCTGAACATGTCTTTTTTTAAAAAAAAATAATAAAATCTTCACATATCTGTAATTTTCTGATGCTTCCCTTGTCTACTTTCTTGGCTCTTAGTGATTCATGCAGCTTTGGGAATGGATTGTGTGCTTATTTCTCTCTATTCTCAAATTTGTGTTCACACATTCATGTTGTAAGATCATCTTTACATACACATCCTAAACTGCTTAACAGACTTTTAATGGGATAATTTTGCTGTGCTGACTTAATGCTAGATTTGTATTAGATGCTTGTAGGTTTTTCTGGATATAAAGCATGTAACTTTTCTGTCATCTTTGTGTTACATGTTTTCAGTCTTAAGTGCCTGTTATTCATGATCTGGGGTGTCTGTGATTTGTGATGTGGATTTGAATTTAATTGTGGCATTTTTTTTTTTGTTGTTAACAGGTTTTCTGAAGTAAAATCAAAGATAGCAAGTAAGTTATCTATCCAGTTCAATCCATATTCCTATATTTGAATTGTTAAAGATGATTTAAAGAAGTATGCAGTCCTGTCAGCATTACCATTTTTGTTGGTGCTTGTATTACGTAGCCTGATGGATTTTTGTTGTTATCCTCTTTCCTCCCTAGGTAAGTACCATGACTTAGAGTGCCAGCTCATTCAAGAGTTTACCAGTGCACAGAGGAGAGGTGAAATCTCCAGAATGAGAGAAGTAGCAGCAGTTTTGCTTCACTTTAAGGTAAAAACTGAAGGGTTTAATTTAAATATATAAATAAAACAATCCATCATACAATAAGTGCCTGTTTTAAATATGTATATTTGCATGGGTACAACCCCCATGCCAGATAACACTTAGAACTTAGGAAATGTTGAGGTGTTTAAAATCAAATTCAGGGAAGTAAGGGGCAGCTGGTGGGGGATTGGAAGCAGAGTCAGTAGAGACCATTCTAAGATAATTTCTCGTATGGGTGTGGAACTGACTTTCATGATTGAGAAAGTGTTGAAACCTGTGATATATATCTCTGTAGAGTGGTGATAAGTGACCTTATGTTAGGTTTGTGACAAAAGTGGCTTTGACAGAGTCTCCACTTTTGATTAATATTTTATTTTTATCTTTTTTTAACATTAACTTTTTCCAGGGGGGTTCTATTTCCTATACTGAAAGCACAGAGAACCTGCTTTAATGTTGAATTGCTTTGTTCCCTCCCCAGGGCTATTCCCACTGTGTTGATGTGTACATAAAACAGTGTCAAGAGGTAATACAGTTTTACTTGTATCTCTTTGGGTGTTTTACTGGGGCACATAGATGGTTCTAAATATATGATGAAATGTGTTTCTAAATCCCTAGGGTGCATTCCTGAGGAATGATGTCTTTGAAGATGCAGCCATTCTCTGCCAACGAGTGAATAAGCAAGTTGGAGAAATCTTTAGCAATCCAGAAACTGTGCTAGCCAAACTCATTCAAAATATCTTTGAAGTTAAACTTCAGGTATTTCACATGTTAATGTGCTGAAGCTTGTCAAGGAAACGTTTTTTCATCTAGAACTGTTGTATCTTGTAATAACAATTAATGAGAATTTGCAATATTTGTAACCTTGTATGAGGATTTAGTATTCAGCTGATTGCTCTGTCACAATTCAGACAATCAAGCCTATATCAAACAAAACAGCTTGTGCCCTGAATACAGCACAACTGAAAATACTCAGTAAGTATTATAAGGGAATCAGTGTGTTCATTAACTAATTCACAAGATGTCATGCACATATTTGATTTCTTCTCTATGCCCCCTACCAAGAATATGTCAGGAAAAGAAGTTTTGTGTTTAATGAGTCTCTCTAATACGTTCATTCTTGGAATTAGGTGTCATGTGTGAGGTTATAATTGAACAGGCAAAAATAACTGCAGTTGTGAATGCTCTTGCAGCTCATGCAGTATTTACATGAAAATCTGAAATAGTTGAAAATACTAAATTTTCATCCTGTGAATATACTCAAGTGTTTGAAGTCAACACCTTGACTGTTCATTCCAAAAAGTGATTTCCCTGTAGATGTTATTCTCCTTATAGTGTAGAGATTGAGCTTGTGTTTCAGCCCCAAATCTGTATGTCAGTTGTGATTTAGTATTTTCCAGCAAATAATGCTTTTTTTGTCCACATATTCAGTGACAGGAATGCTCTAAGCTTGTATCTGCTTTGTGTATGTATTATGTGAAGCAAATATGTCAGCAGCATCTTTGCTTACTGCCAGCCACAGAAATGCCCCTAGGCCTCTGGTGCTTTTGACTCTTAAAAAGAGGGGATTTTGTGTTTGTTGGTCAAGCACATTTTCAAAGCAATCTGTCTTTTGTCTTTGCTTCACACACTACTGCTTTGTAGCATTAACGAATTTTCTTCTAAAGGATGCATTGAACTCTATCTGTAGATAATGCAGGATCTGTAAATTAGAGATTTAAAAACAAAGATTATGTGAATTACCTTAAGTAAGATATACACTTGGCAGTAAATTACATATAATCTAGCAAGTAGTGAGTAGGAGCTGTGGTTGCCAGTTAATCTTCTAACAGATGTACCCAAATTCTACAGAGCTATGTGAAGGAGCAGCTGGAAGAACACAGGAAATCAGATGCAGAACAGTATCTAAAGAATCTCTATGATCTCTATACAAGGTATTTACATATAGATGATGAAATCAACGTTGTAGATACTCTCTTGTAATAAATTGATTATCAAGATGTAAGAAGGGAAGCTGAAAATGCAAGCTCCTCATAAAAAATGAGAGCTTTTAATGGCTGTTACCTTTTTACAATGGCTGTTTTCCTAAAGGAAATTTGAAATTGCCATTATTATTTTTAATGAGAAGTATTCAAGGTAGTGATCTTTAAGAGTAAGTTTATGACTGTGCAAAAGCCAGTCCTCTGCATCTCACTGGTGACTCCTTTGACTGCAGTTGTACCATGTGTAATTAAACTTGAATGATGGGAAATTCTTTACTCAAATGTAAAGCTGCTAGAAGCCTTAATTGCAATCAGGAGTCTGTTGTGCTTTGTACTTTACAAACATGTAATGCTGTAATTCATACAAATTCAACCTTTCCCTCCTCTCCCCTTCTTTGTTTCTTTTGCATAAAGAACTACTAATCTGTCAAGCAAATTGATGGAATTTAACTTGGGTACTGATAAGCAGACTTTCTTGTCTAAGCTTATCAAATCCATTTTCATTTCCTACTTGGAGAATTACATCGAGGTGGAAATTGGCTATTTGAAAAGTAGGAGTGCTATGATCCTGCAACGTTATTATGATTCCAAAAACCACCAGAAGAGGTCCATTGGCACTGGAGGGTAAGTTGCTTCTGGGAAGTTTTGTCCTTTTTAAAAGGAAGGGAGGTGGTAAGGGGAGAAACATCCTATTTGCCACGTCAGATGTACAGTGGTGAAATGCAAAGGAGATTTCTAATGTGCCCTACAGCTTTTTATAATGTGTTATCACTTTATGTTAACTTCTGCTAATAAGTGTATTGCTCTTGGTACATGTGAGAGGTGATGCATGGTATTTATATGCTGATGGGAAATGAAAGATACCAGTTAAACCTATGTTTCAACTTAGGATCCAGATCCACAAAAGGACTGAAGCAAAATTAAGGTACCTAAAGCATGTATATGTGTGTATCTAAAAGCATACATTTTTTTTCACCTGCCCAGGTCTTGTGGTCCCCTCCCAAGACCTAGGAAGGGGAAAAGACCATAGCAATGTCAGTGAGAAAGCTCTTAATGAGCCCAGAAGATGCAATGGACTTAGAGAAAGGTAAAACAAGACTTCATTATCCTCAGGGTAGAGAAACACTAATAAAGGAGTAGTGAGAAGTGGGAAAGGAAGAATTAAAACTTGTGTGAAGCAGAGATGATAAGACTACTGCACCCTTCAAAGAGCTACTGGGTTCAGTGTGTCAGGAAAGAAAAGTGATTTGGAGAGAGCAGCAGCAGCAGCAAAGTAATTAAATTAACTAAAAAACAAAGATGAAAATTTAATTTTCTTGGGGAAAATTAAATTGTTGTGTCTGACTTTGTGGGTTGTTTTATGCATGGAAATGTGTTGGAGCATGCTTGACTAAATGAGAACTGCTGAAATAGTGGATGAGGATGAGAGGATCTGTGGGTGTGGATGAGCTGGAGAGCTCTCATTAGTGTTTTGAAAGCACAGTGTGGCAGAATGTATGGAGGCTGGACTTTGTGCCATGGGATTCCATTGCAATGACTCTTACTCCACAGTGGGGAGGAGGAGCTGGTCCCATGGAGTGAGTGAGCTGTGGTAGAACACAGCTGCCCATGGCATCAGAGGTGGTAGTCTGGCATTTACTGGCATTCTCTCTAAGCTTGTAAGACTGTCTTACTGCTTGTGTATCCTAAACTGTGTCTCGGGTTCTGTTTTTGAAGTTAACAACTAAAATACCCCAGATCATTGTTGAATTTGAGGATTGAAATTTGCATCCAGTGAGATCTTCTCTTGGTATCTCTCTGCCCTAGTATTCAAGACCTCAAAGAGAGAATAAGGCAACGAACAAACTTACCACTGGGGCCAAGTATTGACACACATGGAGAAACTTTTCTGTCTCAAGAAGTGGTGGTGAACCTCTTGCAAGAAACTAAACAAGCTTTTGAAAGATGTCACAGGGTAAGTTTGCTTCCCATGATCTCCATTGGGGATAAAATTTTGTGTGTTAAATCTCAAGGTTCAGTTTTCAGTTGAAGTGTGATAGGGAGAAAGGAAGGACATTATGAAACAAATTAATTCTCTTTTTCACTGATTTAGGGTCATGGTGGAGGCTGAGGGTTTGCTTTTCCAATGTGGATCTAGTTGCATTTTGTGGGTTTGAATGCTGCCCTATTTTTGGAAGCAATGTGACAGGTTAGACCTGTTGTCTACACTGCTTTTCTTACTTAAATTAGATCCAAGACTTGAAGCCTTTAGTGTATTTTTTTTCCTTCTATTTAAAAATATAGAGAATAATTCAACAGTTGTTTTCCTGTGTCAAGTGCAATATCACCAATACAATGCAGAGAGGAATAACCTTTAACATGACTTACCTTGCTAACCCTCTCCTGCTATGTAAATGCTTTAGTCTAACAAAAAAAAGTGTTTTCCTTCTGATTAAATCATTGTGTTTACTGCTTGTCAATTGTTATTTGTCTGATACTTTAGTGTAAATGAGAACTTCTGAAATTTAATTTCAAACTTAAATGCAAAGGATATTTTATTATCTAATTACGTTGATTTGTAACATATTTTGAAGTTAAACAATTAGCTTAGTGGGCAAAGCCTTAACACTTTAGATGTTTTTTTATGTGCTTAGAGATGCCAAAGATATAACAAAATACAGGTAGAGCTCTGTTACCTGCACACACTGGGCTGACACCTTCCTAGTGATGAAAGTCAGTGACTGCAGGACAAGCAGGTAGATGATTATTTTTCTCACTCTGATAGTTGCTAGAAACAGATGTTAAATTCACAACCTAAACTTTTTCCTGTTGTATCCTGAGGGGATCAGAATTCGAGGTGGAAACCAGTGCTAAGTAGATCTTGGCATATAATGAGACTTTTATAATTACAGGTGTATAATTTCTCCTTTACCTGCTCATAGGGTTTTGTTTGTGGTCAGGGCATCTCACTGTGCAAATGAGAAGTTAAAGGTGTCCCTGGCTAACTAATTATGATATTTATGTCACGTGAGGTTGTGTGCAGGTAACTTCTGTCCAAGTGTGACAGCTTTATTAAGAAATAATTTGGTAATTCTGAGAGTAACTGTAGATTGCAACATTTTGGTGTTTGGAAATCTCAACGGTGTTTTGGTGTTAAGGTTTTGGGTTGTTTTATGGGGGGGCAATACAGCAGAAATCTTGAGGAGTGTTAGATAAGCCATCTTAAATTGGAATAATAATCTTTCTTATTCCTAGCTTTGTAAAGTCTTCACATAGCTCTTTAAAAACTAAAGCTGGATGTTTAATGTGCAAGAAAGGGGATTTACTGACAGGTTGCTGTTCCAACATCCCGTGTTGCTTGCAGCTCCTGAAGGTGCAGATGCTCTGTGTCTGTGTGGGCATTACTTCACTTAATAAAAATCTTCATGCTCCACTGGCTCCAGCTGAACTGTGATAAATGTCACTGAGGTTCAGTCTGTGTTATTTTTATTCTGTGGCAGGGACAGAAGAACAGCTGCACTGGGGGAGACTGAAGGCCCATCTAACCCAGTGTCCTGTCTCTGGCTGAGGCCAGTGGCAGAAGCTCTAGTAAAAGAGATAAAGGCAGAGTATGGATAGAATAATCTTTTCCCTGTACATTTTCCCAGCATAAAGTGGTATGCAGTTTAGGCAATTCCTCAGATTAGTGTTTTAAGGACTGTTCATTATTTTTTTCCTTTAGCAACAACATACTTTTAAAGCAAGACATGAAAATCAATTCTTTCATTTATTTGTCAATGCCTTGGGTCAGTGTATCTATATGCCCCTTT
>JANHGL010012026.1:0-18694 GCA_024611195.1 Ceyx melanurus | reverse complement strand
TCTCATCACCTATTGTCCACTCAAACAGTTTCTAAATGCTGCATAAACAAGCAATTAATATTCACCTGTTACCTGACAGACTAATTCAAAACAACTGTTCAGACTGGGCAAGCAAAGCAGAGGATAACAATGGTTTTGTTTTTTTTTTCTAATACCAACCATGTAATTCTATTCCTCACAAAACAGATAAAAAGATGTCTCTGAGCTTACAGCTCTGCCAGAATGCAAATATTTTGCTATGGAAGTCTAATAATTCTTGACACTTGCATCGTGTTTTCTTGTTCTAATATCTGTATCACTTCTCAAACACTAATTAATTAATCTTCTTAACATTGCAGGGATTAAATTCTGACCTCATATGAAGGAAACTGCACTGATAAATCTTGAAGTTTCTCAGCAAGTTCTACAGTATTTGATGTGTATATAAAGATGTCATTGTTGCAGTTTAAAATGCTAGTTATGCATAAAAGTCTAAAACTAACTGCATGCTTTCCAATGTGGATTAGTCACAAAAAAAAGTGGCTTTTATGTCTAGCAGGTTAATTACCAGAAAACAAAAAAATAAAAGCCAAGAAAACCACACAACAACCACCAAGCAAAACAAGCTAAACCAAAAACCAACATCAACCAAACAATCCAAACAAAAAACAAAACAGAAAAAAAAACCCAAACAAAACAAATTAAAAATTGACTCTCTTTTTCTCAATTTGTTCATGAAATGAGCTTTAAAAAGTAGCCCACAGTAATTCAGTACATATATCTAGGATGTCACATGCTCTGCATGAAGGAGAGGAAAGAAAATGGTGTTTTGGTGTTTTAATTTGCATGCATTCAGCTGCTTTTAGCTATTCCTTTTCAGTAAGTGCTTGATTTATGCTTAAGCAGTTTGTAGCCTGCCACAGTGAGATGCAATATTCCTGATACCATAGTGTGCATCATGTGTTATTAGACAGTGTTTACTACAGTCTATGAGGAAAAGCTATTTATTCACAGTCACAAGAAAATAGACCATTTCTGAAATACAAACTAACAATAGATAGTGTCACTTACGCACATGCCCCCAAAATTAAAAATAAGAAGTCCCTGCAGTTTCAGGAAGGTCATGGTATATTAGCTGTACTACTATTTAGAACTAAATCAGTTGTTTGGTAGCTACGTGAACCCTGTTTCCACTTAAAAGTTCATCTTTTATTTAGCAAGATGCTAAACCAACAGAGAAAAAAAAGGAGAAATTTATAGCAATGTTCCTTACAGTGATCACAATTTTGATGGGCTGTGTGGGCTGAAAGACAAACCCCTTTCAGGAAGCAAAATTATTTTCATTGTTATGCTTTGTTTCATCACCCTTCATGAAGAAAATCACTCTTTCAAGCCATCACATTGCTTAATAAGAGAAATAATTAGCAAGATTCTGTGAAACTCAGGAAATACAAAATCAGCAAAGCCTTCCTATCTGAAATGATAGAAAGATTTTGACATCTGAAATTATGGAAATATTAAATTCCTATAATTTTTAAAATAAGAAATTCTTCCCTAAATTTTGACATATCTGCTTGTGGGGATTCATGATTCAGAGTGAGAATTTTCTCTTTTAAAGCAGACATAAGTTATGAAGAGTGTCTGAGCCAGACATTTATATTTTCCCTTCTACTCATTGAAGACACAGAGCACAAATCTCACAGTTCTTTACACCTACCTGACAGAAGGCTGTGGGGAGGTCTCAGTCTCTCTTCCCAAGCAACAGGACACGAGGAAAAGGCCTCAAAATTGTTTCAGGGGAAGGTTTAGATGGGAGATTAAGAAACAGGGAGACTCTCTCTTCCCAGAGAGAGTTATTGTGCACTGAAGCAGCCTGAAGCCTCCCAGGAGGTTTTTCAAGCCATGCAGGTGTGGCAGCAATTTGCACAGGGTGTGGCTTGGGTTTGGGCTTGGCCATGGCAGCTCAGCAGGTGGAAATAATCATCTTCAGGGCCTTTTCTAACCTCATTGGTCCTGATTCTAATTGTCCTCAGGTGATTTCCCTCATGGAGTGATTGAATGTTTTTCTCCACTGACCAGCTCCAGACCTAGGTAATTAGCTCTGCTCTAAAGCCCTGCACCATTGCCTTCTAAAACTGAATGAGGTGAATCCCCACCATAATCTACTGAGGAGTTATTAGATAGTATAACATTCCACCCCTCTCCACACTGGTAAATATTGCAGTATCTCCTCAAAAGGCATTTGGAACCATAAACCAATATTCAGGAAAGAGCTTCTACTAATCTGCAGGCTATAAATGACAGAGCAGTTCAGTTTCCTCATCACCACATATTTCTAATGTTACTGCATATAAGATGATTTTAATATACTTTGATGTCTTAATATTTCAAATCAAAACAGGAAAGTACATTTTAACAATACAGAAAAGAAACATAATTCATAATTCATCTCTCTCTAAAACCCTCTGTGAGGTTGTGCTGAAGGTACTTTTTGGAGGGGAAGAGAGGACCTGGATAGTTCAGACAACTTACCCAGTTAATTATCCAATTAAAAAAACCTGCTAAAATGAATGCAGATCTTTTCTTACTAAAAAATGTTAGTTTGGCCAAATGAGATTATTGACATTCATTTCTTAATTCAGCCGATATTTTTCAGGATTCATATTTTGTTATTAACCTATACCTAGCACTAGAGCACACCAAGTTTAGCTGAAAGGAATAATCCATGAATGTTTCAAAAGTAAGCTTTAGGTTATCTTCAGGCTTGAATCCTTTGCTTTTTGTGAGCCTCTCAGATAAGGGGCTATGCTTCAGTAGATAACCCCTCCAAATAAGTAGATAGACTTCAACATTTTTGTTACTGCTTCTATTTCTTTTGTATTTACAAAGGACTCCTTGAATAGGTGTCTTTTAATTTCTTATTTCCTTTAATGGGTGTTTATTTCTTTCATATTGTATTTTTGACCCATCCAAGCATGGATGGTTCCCTTCCAGATGCTTGATGTGCTTCCCTTTCTTCCATTAAGGTGAGGTTGGTTTCTTCAGTGATGTGATAGGAGATCCTCTTATGCACAGGAACATGCCCTTTTAAAACCAAGCTGGCAAACTGATACTGCAGCTAAAAATACCTCATCTAGCACTAGACTGCAACTTTACCACAGGAAAGGATCTCTAATACACAAATGTATTTGATGGCAGAGCATGGGATGCAATTGGATTATGAAGGAATTTTGGAGCTGTAGTAGTCCTCATTCATCATGCCTCGTGAAGCAGTAATGTCAGATTTTATCATGTAATCCAGGCTCAACCTGGCCAGTTCTTGCATTAGATACCTCCAAGGAAAATGTAAGGTTGTAAGGGAACTGGTACTGTTGAATTATCTAGATATTCTTCACTCTGAGCCATTATCAAATTTACAGGCTAGCAGAGCATAGGCAACGGACTAGTGAAAAAATTCCTTTCAGAAGTGATGGACCAGTGTCTATTGAATATTAAAAATGTTAAAGATCTATTGGCAGAATTTTAAGCTCTATTTGTGTTTCAGCACTGAATAGAAACTTCAACTGTATGGAACAAATAGCAAGAATACAAGTAATAAAAGAATAATTAATTAACGTAGAGTGTAGTTTACTTCAAAAAGAGTGGATAATAAACTCAATTCCACAAGTTTCTCAATTTACAGTGTAGTCCTTTTGTAAATGGGCACATGAGATAATTCTGCCAATGCTTTCTTCATGTATCAAGCACTCGTAGTATAAAATCTTTATAGCTTTGTTTTCTTGTAACTCTGCAAACTGTTATCTATATTTTACAAAACCACTCTGTCCTCTGATATGAAGCATTTCTAAGGAGAGCTGCTTTTCCAAGTGTCTTAATGGCTTGTTGTCAGGACTAGTGGGTTAGAGAAAAACACCTATTTTTGGCATCGTATTTAAGAGTCTTATGCCCTTGTGTACTCTGAACTTCCTTAGCAATTGCATATTCACTCACAAGTGTATTTTATCAATTGCTCGAGCTGGGAACTTTTCCCAGTAGAATATGCTGTCAGTGTTGTGGCACAATGCCATCCAGTGACAGAATATTTCCTTCAAGATGAGGACATGAGTATATCCCATCACAAGGGTGGGATAGGGAAACAATGAAAGAGTAACCCCAATAAATCCTTTTTTCCCTCCATTTTTAGTTTTTTGAACATGGAGGCTGTGACTGACTCTGTTTTTTTCTGGGTATCTTCAGTTTTTTCTGTTTCCTTACAGCAGACAGAAAATGTTATCATTTCAGATCTTTTTTTAAACTGCCTTCCACCCAGCATAGCAGAGAACATGTTCCCTTTTCCCTATAATTTCAATTGGAGGTAATTTGTTTCTCTGTGTTCTCAGAAAACACTCGCAGCATTCATCATATTCATCAATATTTAACTTATGAACGCCAGAGATGCAAACATCACGTTGCTTTTCGTTCTGATTTATTTTGAGGTGAGATTTACTGCAAATTGTCAGCACATCTTATAGAATGTATGCTGCTGACAATGATCAATAAAGGTATCATTAAATGCATATGTTGACACTGAATCTTTATAGCTTATTAACTGAATACCTGCTCCATAACTGTTATTGAACTAAATATAAGATTAAAAAGCAGAGATAATCTTAAAAAAATATATAAAATAAACAACAAAATAGAAAGTAAATATGTTACAAAATCAAATTCTCATCCAACCATGAAATGTCAACCTAAAACTGTTATTTCTTTATAGAAATTATAGTTCCAGGGAAAAAATGAATTGACCTAATTCTGTAAGTCACAGTACATAGGTATTTTTCCCATTTCCCATGCATTGCTTCATTCATTTGATTGCTTTCACTCCCCTGTTTTTTCAAGATATATTTACTATACTATTTATTTTTACCATTCAAGCTGTTCTACTTTCCTTTCCTAATCAGTCTCTCTCTCTTATTCCCTTTCTCTTCCCCCCTGGGGAGGGAGGGGTGTTCACAGACAGCAGCAGTTATGGGTCTCAGGAGCTGCCCTGACCCTAAATCCTGACAAGTTTTTGGTCAGGTTTATATATTTATCCAGAAAGGGTTTTTTCCCCACTTTTCTTGGCTTGTTTCTATGCTCTTTGTTGTTACGGGTTCTATGGGAGTACCACCTAGAACACACTGAACCAAAGCCAGCAGCCAATTTGCACTTAACTCTCATGCAAAACCTCAGAGCTCCTTACATTAACTGAACCATTTTTACCCCCAAGAGGAATGGCTGTTTATTTTGCATGTGTTCTTGGACGTAGCTCTTATGATCACATTAATCCTGAGATGACCCAATTGTTTCAAGAAGCCTCCTCTGAACATAACAAATCCACAATAGTTACTGAACTCTATTTTTTTCCCTTTCTAAATCAATGGCAGTGCCAAAACAAAGCAAGCAACCAAGTAAATTGCACTCGTAAGTGCACATGCAAATTGTGGTTGATGTGAAAGTGAATTTTGTGGTGGATGCCAAGTGTGAGGTGACATTAATGTCAGTGCTGGATGCTACCTGTATATTGAAGGTTTATAAACCACCAGGCATTTCAGTCAAGCAGCTGTACTATTTCTCTGGTCCTTTGACATGTTTTTCCTTGTTTTCCAGAGAAATTGAAAGGTTTTTGCTTTCACTGCCTTTTCTTGACAGAGATGCCACAAGGTATCTATACATCTCAAAGGCTAACACAAAATCAATCTGTGTGATTATGCAATTTAACTGCATTTGCAGTGCTAATTTATCTTCTAGCATCTGTAAATTACTTTATTATAAAAAATTCAGAGGCTTAGCTGAAAGCCAAATTAGACCTGGTAGCAACACAAAAACATTGTCAACAAGGGAAATCTCTAAAAGCACCAGCAGACAACAAAACATTAAGTGATGTGTAGAAAGACATAAAATGTGATATAGATTCATTAAGTGCTGACTATTGTGGAGTTTTTTTTATTTGAGATCTGAGTAAAAATATATTGCTGGAGGCATTTGCCAAGTGGCCCTACAGGGAGTCTATTTGCCATTTTCTTTTAACCCATATTGTTTGGGTACTTTACACATATTTGTGTTCATCAACAAACTGCAGTTCCCCTGTTAAAGTGGGAAGGTCGGGGGAAATGAAGACAAAAATTGTCCTTCTGTGAAGAGGTGTGGAATGTCAAAATGAGCATCTTCCCTCCAGTTTTTAAATGAGAGGATGGAATTTAAATCCTCGTGCATGACAAAGGAATTGAAGGGCAAACATTGATGGTGGAAAAGGAGGAATTTAGAAGGAAATTAATGATCTTCAAAGATCAAAGGCAAGTTTCCCATCCATTAGGAGTGTTCTGATGTGGCACAAACCAGCACTGAGGTGGTTTCTGGGCTCACAGCTGCTACTGAAGGAAACCCTGTTCTCAATGGAATGAGAGGTTTGATGGATAAAGATTCCAAAAGCACATCCCTCCTCTGTGCACCAGCTGATGGGACTGGCACATCTCACTTGACACTGTTGGCTGAACTCTACAGAAGAAGCTTCATCAATAAACAGGCTGTTTCAGGGAACATTCATTTTTATAGATGTGATGTAGAAATTAAAACAAAACCAAAACTTTCATATATTTTATGAGTAACATAACCAACAAATTAAAAAAAAATATATATAAGGGGAAATATACTAGAAGAAGTAACTGTAAATAGACCTGGAACAGCAGCATGTGCTCAGTAAGTTGTAAAGTCATCTTACTCAGAGTAAACAGTAGATTAAATTTAAGAAAACTCAAACCATAAAAAAATCCCAGAGATGCACCCCTGTCATACAACTTATCCTAAAAGAATGAATATTCTCTCTTGTTACTGAAAAGAGATTATCCTTAGATGGAAGTGGATGCTTAAAGCACTGAGAAAAAAGAAAAAAGAAAAAAGAAAAAAAAAAAGTAGAGAAATATAAATCAGAAGAGGAGATAGAAGTATCAAGCAAATGTAAAGAGAGAGGGGTATACACCAATATGAGAAATATAATATAAAGAGCAACTAAAGGAAACGTTATTATGGGAGTCCAGGAAAAAAAATAAAATTGGAAAATAAAAATATTGTGTCATCACTGGGGATACACAGAGATAGTGAGGGAAGAGAAAAAAATCAATCAAGTTGGGGAAGGGAAGTACATGAAATAGAAAAGTGATAGGAATCGTGGAGAATAAGAAGGAAGAGAAATCATAACAAGGTAAGTCAGAGTCTCTGCATTTTTAAACAGACTTTTTCCCCAGAAATCTGAAAGTATAGCTTATATAAATCTGACCCATGCCATCTCCCTCTCCAAAAAAGAAAATATTCAGCAGGGCAACAGTCTTTTGACAGCAGGACATCCCTAGGAGTAGAGATTTGTTCAGACATCCTTTGCTGCTCTAGAGTCTCCAGTAGGAAAAGCAAAGGGTTCTAAATTAGGACATTCAGACTTTTTTTTTTTCCTTTCCCCAGGTCTATGTTATTTGGCTTTTTGTCAAATGTCTTGACAATTCTCCCTTGCTTTTTCTTCTCTTCTTTCCTCTCAACAAACTTTCCTAACTTCACACCCTCCACCTTTCTCGCGGGTTGGATTTATTTGGGGTTGATGTTATTTTGTATGGTGCAGACAGCACCACAGGCATATCCCTCACAGTGCAGATGTGACAAAAAAAAGAGAGAAGGAAAAGCATAATGTGCAACAACTGCTGTGTAACAATACCCCCAATTAGATCGGTTAGGGAAAGGAAATCTGGAACCAGAGGATGTAAGTGTAACTCTTTAAGCTAATGGCCCACTATTAGCATTAGCATTGTCATAAATCTCCACCAGGTCGGGACAACAGGAGGCAGAGGATCCTGCTGTGTAGCCATGAATTCCAATGATGTTTTCTGAGATTCCTTTTATTTTTGTCCTTTTCCATCCGAACCTTTAACTTCTTGAAATAGCTGCCATTTATTTTAGCTGCACCAGTGGAACCAGCCTGTAACAATTCCGTTTATAGTATTAAAAGAGGCAAAGCAGGGACCACTCTCTAGCTCTCAGAACCAGTGGCATGACCCAGCTCACATCTAGATGGGTAACTCTCTAACCCTCCAGAATAAGGAGCCTTCAAACTGCCTTTTGAGCTTGACTTGGTAAGTGCTGGCCCCTAAACTGAGCCCAGCAACTGCCTGAGCCAGCACTAGCTGCTCCAGGTGACAAGGTAGTAGTAGCAATGAGGTGCTACTATGAGGTGTTGCCAGTTCCCATACCCCCCGATGATTAATTTACGAGTAGACTTGGTGCAATAAAGTGTTTAAGTGCTGCTGTAATGCAAACAATAGAAGGGAACTGGCAGATTTCCCAATTAACAATGTTAATTTCTTTGGTTGTGTCTGAACACACTTCTAAAATCCAATGAATGGTAAAAAAAAAATAAAAACAATATAGTAATTTTGCCATTCTGGAGAATAATCCTCCTCGTGGACTGAAAGATGACATTGCTCTAATTTGTCACGGATTAAAAGTTCTAGAGAAGGAAGCTCTGCTTTGGACACCATCTGGAGACAGATGTCCCACTGCCATTGGACATCTTCTTTCCAATTCACTCAAGAATTTCCTTTACTTATTGGACTTCTGTTAATAAGATCATCCGGTGGAAAACATCTTAGAAATATATAAATTCCTAATAGGAAAGAGGCCAAACAGCACCTCTAATTCTGACACAGCCCTCTGCTCCTCAAAACTATGAAAATATTAGTCAACCCAGTTCAAAGACTGCAAATGTAACATGGATTTGCAGTGAAAGATCAGTTCTGAAAGGGGGGTGGTGGGACAATACAGTTTTCTTCTAGAAGCAAATGTTACAGACAAAGACAGTTCACATTGCCTGAAACCACTTCTGAGCAGTAAACAACAAAAAAACCCAGTATTTTATTTCCTCTAAAGACAAGTATACATTTTAGACTCAGACAAGTGCATACATAAGTCAAAATAATGAAATTCAGCCCAGATAATTAAATTTGGTTTTCAAGTTGTTTAGTATCTGTATTTTAGTGTGCAAATCCTTAAGCTAGGATTGTTTTGTTTTGCTTTTAGCTAACAGCTAAAATGTCTTTGTCTAGTTGGAAAATAACAAAAGCATTGAAGATAGACCTGTCCAGACTGAAGGAAATCAAGTTTTTGGATAAGAAAGTTCTTTCAGTTTTTCTTTATCATCTCTGTGACAGGTGATTATTAATGAGGAAAATATCACTATTTCACTCAGATTAAAAAAACAATAATAATTACGTGTTTTTGAGATCAAAAAGAATCCATTGTTTCTGTACTGTTGGTACTAGACTTTATTTTCTTTTTCACTTACAGTCTCCACTGCTGTAAACTCACCAGGTCACTTAGAAATTCAATTCTGTCCTCCTGAGTTTGTTCTTTTTCATTCTGAAAGATATCTGCAAATTTCTACTGAATAAACACCTGCAGAATCCTTGAGCAACAGCTCAGCATGTGGAAAAGGTCAGGAAATGGGGAGAGTTATTTTGTTTATTTTCAGCTGTGGGTCCAAAAATATCCCAGGACACCAAGACATTTTAAATGTGTTCTGGGCTAAGACCCAGTTAAGATTCTCTCTCTGAAGACTTCAGCACCAAAGCCAAAAGGCAGAAGCCTTGTTCTGTGGCTTTATGGAATGTTAATTCAGGGTACTAAGTGTCCTGTATCCGAGTCAGGGTTGGCAATGGACCCTCCGTCTGCTCAGTTTGGATTTAGGAAAGATTTGCTCTGATTTCTCCTACTTTGTAGGTTGCTTAAAGTCTTTGGAAATAAAAATGAGTCCAGAATTCAGAGCAATTGAAAGTACTTCAGGGAATGATCAGGGTAGAAGATCCTTGATTCTAAAGAAAACATTTGATGTCATAAAATTAACATTTGAATGCTAAGATTTTTTAGATTCCCACAGAAATTAAAGTCTCTGTAGTGAGGAGGCCCAATGGGCAACCCAGGCAAACGATCTGGAAATGTCACTAAGAACAAAATCTCACTGGATTAACTCTTCAGAGCTCATACCCACCAATTTCAGCTGCACTGTTTGTTATTCCAGCTGTTATAGTTACTATATCTGTAAAGATAAACAAGGAGTTGTAACTTAAGATATAACATGAAGATTATCCTTTTCATCTGAAATGTTTTGAACCCAGATCCAGGATTAGTTCTGGGTTTAATTTAATTAATTTAATTAATTTCTGAGTTTGCAAAAGAAATATACATTTGTGTACATATTCCTTTTTTTGTTTGTTTGTTTTTGGTCTGCTGAAATAACATTTACTTTAAATCCAGAATACCATCAGAGAGTCAAACCCCAGCGTGTCCTTCTCAGGAAGAGCACATGGAGAGAGAGTTTTATCACAGCTTAGCTGAAATTTGGTTAATCCATTGCAAGTCCAAACTATGATTTATTGTGACTGATGTGCCTAAAATTTTCACTTGCAAAACCCCACTGGCCTGGCTTCAGTGTGGGAGGGGTGAGATGCACTGCACAGGCTGCCAGCCAGCCCAGCAGCCAGCAGTGCCAGGGAGGGATGAGCAGGCTTGAGGTGATTTCTGTGTTTACTCAGCCTCATCTGTTCTGTTCTGTATCAATTCTGCAGTGGGTTGCTGGTGTAAAATGATTTGTAGATGCTTAAACTGTATATGTGCAAATACTGCTCTCCCAGTGTGATCCTGGGAGATAATGCTGGAGTGGTACAATAGCTCTGATCAAATATCACTGGGCGAGAGCAAACTTCAGGATCCCAAGACAGAGCTGATTATAAATATTTTATAAGATAGCTGTCTAATGGATGGATCAAATTTACTATGAAAACAAGGCCTTTCTTTTGATTTTCTTTATTATTATTATTATTATTGTTTTCCTTTTTTTCTTCTCCACAGCACAGCATAGGTAATGAAGGATCAGCATGAGACAATTTGGTATGGAAAATTCCTGTCACCAGCCAGATTGTACATAAAACAAGATTTTCTACCATGTCTACACTTGTTTTCTTAACTAGTTAAACACACTGACAAAGTTGTTTGTTTAGGCTTTTCAAAAGAACACTTGTATCTTATCTCTTTATAAAGCACCTATCCTATTTCCAGGGTTTTCAGCACAGTGAGGAGAAATAAACAAACAAAAATAGGACTATTTGAAGCTGGCAAGATTATTTTCTTCTCTCTTTTTTTTCCCCTCTGAAACTAAATGATGATCCAAAGCAAAATTAAAGTGTTTTTCTTTTTAATGTTAGGATGAAGTTTAGACTTGGTGATCCTAGAGGTGCTTTCCAACCATTAGACTCTAAAGGAAGAAAATATAGCATGGAAACTGCACCTTGCTCACACGGTTTATAGGGTTCTTTAGCTCTTTAGCAAGTGATTACCAGTTCAGAAATTAAATATTAACACCTATTTCTCAGTTTTCTCACTGTTGATATAAAATATGTGGACATAATAAGCCTAATGCTAAGAGTATTATTATTTTTGCTAAGCCTATTGCTGTATTATTATTTTTACTGGTTAACCAATAAAGATATTTCACCAGTTTTAGCATTTCCATATCAGTTTTCAATTTAAGTGACACAAATATGAGATCACCTACAATTAGACCAAATAATTCCAATTATTTATGATGGCATTCATTCTGTATGAGGAATGGGAGATGGCTGCTATTGGCATAGGATTAACAAATGCATTGGATATTATTTGTCCAACATATGGTCCTGTAGCAGATAACCAATAATCACTGGGAATCAGTAAAGTGATTTATTTTCAAGAATTGTTGCAATTGAACAATTTCTAGTATTCTGCCCTTCAGCCTGGACTGTGGCTCATGCAGACATTTCTATCTGGAAGGAATTTCTACACTGATAGTTTCTCAGTAGGCAAACATCAGGTACGTAACAGGAAAGAAAACATTATTATTTGAGAAAAGAGGGTCAAATCTTGGGGCTTATTCCCCTTTTCTGACTTAACATACAGTCCCTGAGAACTCCCCATTTTCTGACAATGTGAGATTTTGACCTTGGTTTTTGCATTTCAAAAATTTCCATTCTGAAAAACAAAAATACAGCTCTAAATAGAAGAATAAACTGTTTACTTCAGCCCAACTTTTTTCTTTTTTTTTTGATGTGCAAATGATGTTTCCTCCCTCAGAGCAAAGATAATCAACACAGGAAAAGATAAAACATTCTATGCTTAACGAAGCGTGTGACTGGGCCATAAATGTTATTTTGTATTATACAGCGTGAGATATATCTTCAGGATTATGAAGTGGAATAGAGAAGTTTATCTTGTGAAAGAGAATGCATTAAAAATATTTAAAATTTTAAAATTAAAATTTTGGTTAATAAAAGAAAACGGAAGAACTTGACTTTTGGTTCACTTCACAGTGTTTCAGTTTGCACACTTTGCTGAAGATAAGGTGCTGTTTTCACTGTCTGGAGAGCGGCAGCTGCTGAGAGGAGCAGGCGACATTGAGATTCTGCAGTGACATTTTTTGTTAAACTTCATTAAAGTGGATGAAATGGGATCAATTTCAGGAGAGTGATGGGGCAGTAATGAAGAGAGGCCGGGTGCTATTGAGAGCAGCACACATCTGATGTTTTTATTCTGAGGCCAGTTCCAGGGGAACATCCTCACTCCTTAGTCGCTGTTCTCTGGGTAATTATCACCTTGACTGCTAAGGACAGGCTGCACATCATTTAATCACTCCATCGGCAAAGTCCTTGCCTCTGACACCCAAAAGCAGCCTGGGAGGTGGAGAAGGAGGACACGGGAGGGGTTTTTAATATTGTAAAACAGAGAATCAAAGCTTTAGGATTTGCTCTAAGATAGCATAGGAGAAACAAACATAATAGGCAGTTGCTGTCACTCCACCTTTTTGATGAAAGGCTTTTTGAAGCTGGAGATTGCATTCAGCATTTTCAATTTCTCAGATAAGGCTACAGAAGTTGAGGTTCTATTAAGCCATTGGATAATGGATTCTGGTCAGCTGTTGTTTATGGTCAGTGAGACACAGCTCTCTGCTGTGGCTAATGACCTGAATCAGGTGATAAAAAAAAATGGGCCGACTCTGTGTTCATGCTTCTGATCTTGGTTAGTCACAATTCCCCCACCAGCCTTTTCTTCGTCTGCTTAATTGTGTTCTGTTTGGAATGGGAAAATTGGATCCTGCTCTTTCCTAGGGCATTTTGAATTTGAAGTCTATCAGCAATTCCATTCAGTTCTGCACGAGTGTAATTATGATTTCAAAAGTATAGCTAAGCTGAATTGTTCAACCACAGCATGCAGCACTGTATTTCTATCTAGAAGGTGATCCAGCAGTTGGCAATAGCAATATCAGTATCAGTCATGGATGTTGTAATAAGGCATGTTAGATGGTTATTCTCTTAGACTGATAAATACCTCCTGAAACCCTTCCTACACAAATATTATTGGAATCGTTCCTTTGTGGTAGTGTTCATGGAAATTGCTGCAATAGTCCTCAGAATATTGCTCATCACAATTCCTGATGCTAGGATTTTACCAGAGCTGAGTGCCATATCTGTCCTCAGTGTCCTGCCTTGCACTCTTCAGATCCACACAGAGCTTCCCCAGACCAATGTCACCATCCTGGGTACAGGGATTTACACCACCAGGGGGGGTGGATGGTTCCTGCCTACCTGCTTTCTGCAAACCTCATTGCTACCCCCAAAGACCTCCCTGTGACAATATTTTCAGCCTGAAGTCATATTTTGTGCAGTGGAATTTCCTCCTGTGCAGAGGAATGGAACCTGTTCTATGCCCACATACATCTATAACATGATCCATAACTCTGTTCAGTCCTGGGCTCCCTGCTACAAGAAATAGAAGGACTTACTGAAGTGAGGCCAGTGAAAGTCATAAAAAAAAGTTTTTTTTTTACTGTGAAGGTGGCCACACACTCACACAGGCTGCCCAGAGAGCTTGAGCAGTCTCCATCCATGGAAGTATTTGAGATCTGACTGAGCACAGTCCTGGGCAACCTGCTCTAGCTGATCCTGCTTGAGCAAGGGGGTTGGACTAGATCATCTTCAGAGGTGCCTTCTAACCTCCTACTCTGGGAGATCAAACTTCTCCCAGAGTGCAGAATGCAGTAGAGGCTGAGGGAAATCTCTACGGCTGCATTTCAGCCACTGCCACGAAGAATTCTCCAGGTACCACATCCCTCAAGTGCAGCTGTTTATTCACTTCAAGCCAAATCTCCCCATCAAAAGCATGTCTGCCCTCAGCAATGTCTTCCCACCCAGTAAGGTAACAGGCCACCATGGAATTTGCCTCAGAGAATTATGAAGTTCAGAATAAATTAAATTAAAATGGTGTAGCATCTCCAAATTAATTAATTTATCAGTACTACTAAAAAAAAACAACAAACCAGGCAGTATGTCAAGTTCTTATTCTCATCACAGAAAAAAAAATAATAAAAAAATTATATTTATGATATTCCATTCTGTTTCACAAATTCTGTAAGTGTGTGGAAACACACGAAATAATCTCAAAAGATTTCACGGCAAGAATTCAGAGTCACAAGGAAGAAATCAGACCTATTGACCTGGCTGGGTTTAAAGCATAGGAGGCTTCCCAAAGCTGATGGAAATGTGCATTTACTGAGGGCAAATGGAGTTTGAAGTCCTCTTTTGGGTGTTTTTTTCCCTCATTATATACCGTGTATTAAAAGCAAGCTTTTCAAAAGTGACAGTTAGGATCATTTGCAGAAACAACCGAGCATCTGGTCTCTGAAATTAGATCTTTTAATGGTGCAAAATTGATCCAACAAACTTCATAAAAGCTTTTCCAGGGGCCAGAATTTTCCCCTTCATATGTGGTGATTTTGAGAACCATTTCACTTTGACTTGGAACTGGTATTCAACTTGTATAAATGAGTTATTGGAAAAATCATTTCCAGAGTCTCAGAAGCATTAAACACATACATTGTGAGGAGGAGAAAGAGTAATAATTCAATGATTAATTTATTAGTGCAATGAAAACAAGGGAAGAAAGGAAGAAATGAACAATTTATTTTTTTTTTCCTGAGAATCTGTTCACCCCAGAAATGAAAGTTTCAGCCTGGTCTTTGGGGAGTATTAGAAAGATAAATATGATGTGACATTTTCCAGTTATGTTGCTTTCTCTGTCTTCTGTCTTAAATATCCAGTTGCTGTTCTCCTAACGTGACAAAATCCCATTGCTCTCAGCTTGGTAATTAAAGTGCAGTAGTACTGCAGGTGATACAAACATAGACAGACGTGTTAATATTTCAGAGATTATTTTTCCCCCCTCAATTTATTCAGAGATGCAAATAATACCTAGTTAGCTTGGAAAGACACGATGATTATAGAACTTTTTTCTATGATACACACATTTAAATTAAAGGTCATTGCCAAAAGAACAGTCATCTTGAATTCTATCAAACATGTCAGAGTGCCTAGAAAGTCTACTGGGGCTAAATCCCATTCAGATGCTGGATCAGGTGGTTGTTTATTTAAGGTAGATAATGCATTTGCATTAGGGAAGTGGGGTGGCTGGTATTTTTTCAGAGGAATGCACATAACTCTCCTATTGAATATCAAAGCAGTAAACAAATAAAATCTCATTTATATGTTGGTTTTTTTTACTATATAGTTTTCAAATCTATTTCCTTCACTTAAACCTGCCCGAAATATCTTAATTGATGTTTTATTGAACCTTCATCTCCTCCCTTTTCACAGCTCTTAGGACAGTGTCCACTCACCATTTAATTTATGATTTTAAAACCTTATCCTCTAGGGTTTTGGTTTACTTGATTGTTACTGAATATTTATAGCAATTATATATAATTTATATAGATTATTTATAATTTATGCCAATTATATATACATAAATTGATAGATATCAATTTACTATGGGATAGGATGACATGACCAGAAGGGGATCACCAAGCCCTTTCCTCTAACATTGCCACCGGATTTATGTACCAGAAAAAGGTAAGAGAATATTTTAATTGCACACTAGAAATCCTTCAGAATCCATAACAAAGGGAAATGGATAATCCATACCAAAGAAGATATAAATATGTGGCTGGCAGCCATAGTCTTTGATGTAAGAGGAAGAGAACAGGACAGATAAAGCCTCTGACAGTGTTGGGTTTTAGTAGTGTGAATGTCCAGACTACAGAGAAGAGCTGAACAACTTCCTCCAAAATAGGAGTTTCCTTCCACACAAAAAAAAAACCCTGAAAGCCAGGAAGGAATTACAGTGAAAGGAAAGTGAAATGTTAAAAGGAAAATCACATGGTCATGAAGAAATTCTACTTTTGATAGGTCACTTAACCAGGACACAAAATCGTTACAGAAAAATGTTTTCAACTCTAATTAAAATCTCTTACAGCCAATAACAAAGCTCCAACCAAAAAACAATCAACAGACCAGCAAAGGGGAAGCAAAGCAGAACCTGATGACACAATGGAATCTTGGTAAGTACTCAGTATTTCTATCAAATACCAAAGGGAATATCAAATATCTACATTCTTCAAGAAGAAGTTATGTGTTTTATAATAATAGACATAACTAGAATTGCAACTAGAATAATAAATAATTCTTTTAACGCCCTCCCTAATTTTTTATTTAGAAGAGTAAATTCTCTGTCTCTGCTGTATCACTATGAAATAAAGTTCTTTGATTATCCTTCTCTTTAGACCTGAGCTGTCTACACTTTTAAGGAGGCAGTGGGACATGAATGGTTTTAATTCAGGCACCCAACTAAGTGGCACAGAAGAGGAAATGACTGTTTTTTAACTGAATGCACTGATAGTGATGCACCCAATTGTTCAAAATTAGCTTTATTTTTCTAAGTTTGCAGAGGAACAGAATGCAGGATCAGGAGCATACACATTAACAGCACCAATTATCCATGTGACTGCTGCTTTCTTGAGCTCTGCATTTTTCAGAAGGTACATTTTCTTTCTTTATGCTTTGTGCTCAAAGGGTGAAATCCAATGAAATGAGCCAGAGAAGTATTGCTGGCATCATGGGCTTTGTTACTACTTCCCCTTGGGTCCATCAGGCTAATTAATGCCTGTGATATAACCATATACATTCTGCAAGTGATTCCCTGAGATATTTAGGCAGCAAAAGGTTCCAGGATTTTTGTTCTTCTCCATTTATTTTTTTTTTCCGGCCTTTTCCTTTAATTCTTTTCACAAGAAGCAATAATTCCTGCTCAAATGTCATTATGCTCTTATTTCCATTCCCCACAGCTCCTGGTTTGGGGAGTTGCATTTGCATCATGTTGATTAATGTTTTTTCATCATGATGTTCTCTCAGCCAGAAGTGCAAGTATATTTTATTTCATCACTCTAGGAAATGTCCATAGAGACAATAAGTAATGGGGAATTTAAAGAAAAATAGAAATAACTGAGGAAATGCATGACCAAGGTTGGTTTGGGTTGGAGGGTTTTAATTGGTTTTTTGAGAGGATTTAAAATTGGGGATTAAATGGCACAATGTTGGATTGCATTCGCACTAGACAGCATGGTATCAAACAATTTGCTATGCAAAAAAACCCTCATGTTTTGGACATGAGTTCCATACCTTCCTTGTCCATATTATTCATCTCAGAAGTTACCTATTTCTGTATTTATTATCCAAATAGAGCTAATAGCCAATTCCTTATGAAAACTTTTATTTATTTAACTGCACTATACAACAGTGGATGTGCATCTAAATTGTCAAGCATGTATCTTAATTGGCATCAAATTACTACAAATTAAAAAGTGATGTTAATTTTAGAGCAATCAAATCCTTATTGAAGACATTTAATTTAATATGTCATCAAAAATTGTTTGCTAGGAAAATCCTATTGAGACTTAGTGTCATATTCTCTTTATTATCCCGAGGCAGTGAGAGTTAGTTAAAATTTCATTATAAGAATACTAAATATCAAAGAATTTTTACAAGATGCTTCACAATGCCATCCATACTGTAGTCTAATCAATCACATATTTGCCTTTTAAAACCAATCATTGTATCAAGCAGCTAAAGAGATCTGGGGAACTCATTTTAAGCTGATGCTCCAGCGTATGAAAATAATTTCCTCCTTATTTTCATTTTAATTGGAGAAAAAACAGAAAGAGATGTTGCTCTGGTTTCTACCTGGCCCTCATTTTTATCAACATAAATCACTGGGAGAGGACTTAAAATCCTAGTCTCAACCCTAGGTTGTGATATGAAGCTGAGCACCATCACCACTGCTTCCTGGGGGAAAATCTGATGACTTTTCAGTTTTCTTAGATAAAAAGTTTATACCTAATTTATACTTGGATTCCAGAATCCAGGCTCTGCCACTTTGACATAGCAAAGCCACTTTTAGAGCACAGAGTCACAGGTCACTCTGGAGAAAAGTACTATTTGCATTTTCAATTTTGGAATAATTGCTGTCCACATTTTCATATAGTTTCTTTTGTTTTGCTGCTTTCCCTTCTTAAAAATATCCCATGAACTTAACTCTCAGCACTAGGTTCTGCCATAGGAATGACAAGATGAAAACAGAAGAGTGTAAAGCCCAGAGACCGGACTTTTAAAGCCTCCTTTCTTCCTGGCCCAGAGGAAAAAAAAAAAAAAGTGAGAAAAAGTCTGCAAAGTTGAGTTTTCTAAATTCAAGTTTTTGTGTATATAGATATATATATATATTATTTTTTTTTATACATATA